>CAUYSK010017427.1:0-31524 GCA_963575035.1 Avahi laniger
TACATCTGAGAGGTATGCTCAGCAAATCCATGAGATGCACCAAAAACTGCAATGCCTGCAGCTGGCATTGGTCAACAGAAAGGGCCCAATTCTTCTCCACAACAACACCCGACCACAAGTCACACAACCAGCATTTCAAAAGTTGAACAAATTGGGCTCTGAAGTTTTTCCCCACCCACCATATTCACCTGACCTCTAACCAACCAACTGCCACTTCTCCAAGTATCTCAACAACTTTTTGCAGGGAAAATCCTTCCACAAATAGCAGAATGCAGAAAATGCTTTCCAAGAGTTCATCGAATCCTGAAGCACATATTTTTATGCTTCAGGAATAAACAAACTTATTTCTCATTGACAAAAATGTGTTGATTGTAATGGTTCCTATTTTGATTAATAAAGATGTGTTTTAGCCTGGTTATAATCATTTAAAATACACGGTCCAAAACCGCAATTACTTTTGTACCAACCGTAGATTGTTCAGTACAAGTCCATTTTTTATGTGTTTGCTTTATTTTTTTATTTTGGGAAAGTTGGATAACCACATGCAGAAGAATGAAACAAGACCCCTATCTCTCACCACTTCACAAAAATTAATTCAAGATAGATAAAACACTTAAATGTAAGGCACGAAACCATAAGACTTCTAGAAAAAAATGTAGGGAAAACTCATCTAGATATTGGGTCTAGACAAAGAATTTATGACAAAACCCCAATAGCAATTACAGCAACAACAAAAATAAATAAATGTGACTTGATTAAATTAAAAAGCTTCTGCACAGCTAAGGAAATAAACACAGTGAATAGACAATAAAGTGATGTCTTAATGTTTTTAGTGCTGCAAACTAGATCCTGTTTGGACATGTTATAGCAAGTTGGTATGAGTTTATTTTCATGCAAAAAATTGTAAAATTCATGAAGTTTTTTTCATAATGTATATTTTCCATGAAGTTTTTGAAGACTCCTTGTTTATTGAACAGGGAAAAGGGCTTCATGAAAATTGAAAATAGCAGAAAATGCTGCAGTCAAGAAATGTAGTAGAGGGAAAGGAAGAAAAGCTATATGATTAGAAGAGGGGGAAAAAAATCACATGTGGAGCTACAGTGTTGAGACACAAGTCCAGTACACAGCTGAGACTGATTTATAGAATGCTCCCTTTTTCCTATTCTACACCACACCAACAGGGCTCCAATCTAAAAACAATGGATTACAGTTGGAAGAGCAGCAAGATGTAGACCCTCTGAGAAAGAGTACTTAGATAAGCTCAAAATCAAGAGCAGAGACAAAAACTAAAGCTCTAGCAAAATTTGAAGCCTCTAAAACTTACAGCTACAGCACATTAAGTATCTGCAAGCTCCTAGAAAATTAACATAATACTCATGATAAAGGCCTATTTACTAAGTTTCTGTTACTTGACACAGCATGTCTGGCTTTCAAACAACAAAACTACAGGGCTTGGCAAAAGGCGAGAAAAAATACACTGTGAGGAGACAAAGCATGCATCCAAAACAGACTCAGATATGACAGAATTTGTGTTTATCAGACATAGAATTTAAAAGAACCCTGAATAACACCCTAAGAAATCTAATTGGAAAGGAAGATAACATGAAAGGACCAATGAGTCATGAAAGCAGAGAGATGCAAATTCTAGAATCAAAAAGAAAGCTTAGAAGCAAAAAATAAAGATAGTAAAGAAATGAAGTATACTCTTGATTGGCTCATCAGAAAATTTGATACAACCAAAAAGAGATTCAGTGAACTTGAACATAGGTCAATATGAATTTCCAAAACAGAAAGGTGAAGAGAGAATGAAAATTAAAAAAACTAAACATTAACTCCACCAAATCCAAAACTATTAACAGCACATCCAAGAATTGTGCAGTAGCATCAAAAGATGCAACATATGTGTCACTGGAATACTAAAAGAATAATGAGTGAACATCGCAGAAAAAATATCTAAGTAACAATGGCAGATGACTTTTTAAAATTAATTGCAGACACCGAACCACAGATCTAGGAACCTCAGACAACAGCAAGGAGAATAAATACAAAGACACACTAAATCATATCGTATTCTCCCTTCCGGAAATCAAAGAAAAAGACACAATGTTGAAGGAAGCCAGTGGCATCTTGCGGCTTTGATGACTAATGAGGTTGTGCATCTTTTCATGTGCTTTTTGGTTATTTAATATCTTTCTTGTAGAAATGAAAATTCAGATCCTTTTCTATATTTAAATTGGGTTATTTTAAATTATAGAGTTGTAAGAGTTCTTTATATAGTTCAAATATATGATTTGCAAATATTTATTCCCAATCTCTAGGTTGTGTTTTTACTTTCATGATAGTGTTCTTTGAAGCACAAAGATTTTTTAAAAAATTTTTATGGAATCCAATGTATCTGCTTTTTCTTTTGCTGCTCATGTGTTTGATGCCATATCTAAGAATCCATTTCCAAATCCAAGGACATGCCTATTTATCCCTAAGTTTCTTCTAAGAATTTTATAGTTTTCGTTTTTACATTTAGATCTGTGACCTATTTTGAATTTTCATCTATGATATAATGTAAGGAACCACCTTTATCCTTTTGCATTTGAATGTATAAAAGAGCATGTCATCTGTGAATAAAGATAGTTTTACTTTATTTTGTCTGGATGAACTTTATTTCTTTCCTTGTCTAAATTCCCTGGCTAAAATCTTCATATAATGTGTAATAGAAATGGTGAGAGTGGACATCCTTGTCTTGTTTTTGATTTTATAGGAAAATAATCAGTCTTTCAGTCTTTCAAAATTAAATGTAATGTTAGCTGTTGGGTTTTTTTTTTTTTTTTTGACGGATGTCCTTCAATCAAGTTTAAGTTCTTATATTCTTAGTTTTCTCAGTAGTTTTTTAAAAGGGTGTTGGATTTTGTCAAATGCCTTTTTTACATCTATTGAAATGATCTTTTTTTATGTTTTATTCTCTTAATATGATGCATTACATTAGTTATTTTTGGATGCTAATCCAATTTTTCACTCCCGGGAGAAATTACAGTTGTTCGTGATACATAATTCTTTTTATATTTTGCTTGGTTCAATTTGGTCATATTTTATTAAGGTTTTTTTTTAATTCAAATACATAATAAATATTTGTTTGTAGTTTTCTTTTCTTGTGATGTTTTTGTCAGATTTTAATATTAGGATAATACTGATCTCACAAAGTGACTCAGGATGTGTATCTATTTTTTGGAAAAGTTTGTGAAGAATCAATATCAATTTCTGTAATAATGTAATGCTGCCAGCTTTTCTTTTCTTTGAAAAATTTGAATGTAGTATTGTTCCCCCTTTTGGCTTCCATTGTTTCTTCTTGGGAGTCAGTTGCTAATGTTATTGGGGTTCCTTTGTAAGTGACTAGCCATTTCTCTTGATGCTTTCAAGATTTTCTCCTTGTCTTTGACATTTTTACTATCATGTTTCTATTTGTGAATTTGTTTGTGTTTATCTTATCTAGAACTCATTGAACTTCCTGGAAGTGTAGATTATCATTTTAAAGTAAATTTCAGTAATTATTTTTTTCAAATATTTTTTCTCTGTCTTTATCTCTGTCATCTCATTCTGATACCACAACTACGTATATGTTCATACGCTTAATAACATCTTACATTTCTCTCGGCCCCTGCTCATTTTTTCATTTCTTTTTCTTACTTTTTCTGGATTACATAATCTCTATCAATCTATCTTTAAGTTCATTGATTCTTTCTTCTGCCAGTTTAAATCTACCTTTGAATTGCTCTCATAAAATCTTGTTTAAGTTATTGTATTTTTCAACTGCACAATTTTCATTTGGATATTTTGCATAATTTCTACCTCTTTATAGATATTCTTTATTTGAGGTGACATTGTCATAACTTCCTTTGCTTCTTTAATCATGCTTTTCTTTCATTCTTTGAACCCATTTATCATAGCTACCTACATTAAAGGATTTGGGTGTTAAACCTGACCTCAGGTTGTGCTCTTAGACAATTTCTGTTCTATCAGTCATTCTTTCTTGTATTTTCTTTTTTTGGCATGCTTCAAATTTCTACATAAACTATACATTTTAGATTATACATTGTAGCAACTCTGGATACTGCCATCCCACCACCGGATTTGTTATAGTTACTTGCTTGTTTATTTGTTTACAAACTGGCTGGATTGCATTATTTCTATTCAATCTATTTCATTACCTACAAGGTTAAATCTCTAGTGTTGCTCCTGAAGAGGGACATCCTCGTTCATGCCCACAGTGACCCTGGAATGACAGTTGTTTGGCATGGTTCTCTTTGAATGCCTCTTTCTCTAACCACACCAAACTCTTAAATTCTACCAAATGCTGATTGCTCTACTGTTATCAACAATGTCCTGAGGTATACCTTGTTCAGATGACTAAAACAATCAATTTTAGGCTCCTTAGAAGGAATAGTTCCTGAGATTTCCCTTTGAGATTTGTTTTGACCCCAGTCTCTTCCCTGCTGTCTTTCTCAGGCTCTGTCAAGCAAACTAAACCTCCAGTTTAGCCTGTTTGTACAACTCTACTAATCTCCTCCCCAAAGTCTTTTACTATAACCTCCCGTGTTTTTGAAAAGGGCCTTAGGCTGGAACTTCTCCATACCCCATTGCAAATAAAATCAGTATTGAGAGAAAGATTCGGAACTACCTGTTTGTAGCCTTCTTTTGGCCCTAGGCATAATCTCTGACCAGTGGCTCTGGAGCTGGGGTTGGAGCGATGGTGCATTTCTAAGCGGCATCACTGCTGTAGGGGCAGAGTGCTCATTGAAGGGGGGCAGGCAGTCAGTCTCATGTTTTCTATGCTTGCATCTGCTGGTATGAAGTCATTGCCTCGCAGGCAGGAATAAGGGCAGTTAACAGGATTCTCAACACCACCATGCCAAAGGTAGAGTCTCTGTCTCACAGGTGGGAGCTGGGTGGAAAAAGAGGGCTCTCACCAGTCAGACGCACTCACCTGGAACTTAGGCTCAGAATAGATTCCTTGGGTGCAGGATGAGAAATGCTGACATTCTGCACATCCCAGGAAGGTAGGCCTTCGTATGGGCACTGCCAGGGAAGGGAGCTCTGTGTTCTTGGCTGCAGTAGTCTGGAGTGAGATTTCCAAAATGCTGAGTTAGGAGGGGGAAGAGATGGAACAGAATGGGTTCAAATACCACAAATTCTCATTGTTCTTACTGAACATTAGTAGAATTTCTTGAGTAAACGTTTCTTCATTTGTTATATGTCCATGAGTCCATTCCAGAGACTGTGAACGTTCATTTGTTTTTTATAATTTTCTCCAGTATCACTAGGAATGAGTCCACAGAGCTCCTTTTGCTGTCACGGTGATGTACGATAGTGCAAAGGAATTCTTACAGTGTTTTTTATAGAAAATACTATAGAAAATGTAAACTTAAATGGCTGGATTTCAATCCAATTCAAGAAATCATAATACAGAATTAACTAGAAAGAAGGTAAAATTAGGAAGCAAAATGGTTCATTTTGCGCATTAATAATCCTTCTATTTGGAGCTCATGTATTTAATCAAGTATCTTTATTTATTTTATAGGAAGAAAACAAGCAGATAATGAATTAAAATGGCCTGTGATCACCTGTAATAGACTTTACAAAATCTATGCACTTACTTACAATCAAGTTCTTCAGGTCTTCATTCAGAGTCTAATGATTAAAATGTATTTTATATATTGCTTTAGAAGAAAGTGATACATATGATGAGTCTTCTAGAGACTTTGTGAACAATTAACTAAAACATTTTGTTGCTTTATTGAGGTTAAATTTCAGCTGTACATAAAATTGATATATCTAGAGCAAGATATTCCCTTATGTTCCAGCAAGGTAGAATTTAACTCAATTATCCATGCATCTTTTTTGTCAATCTAGTATTTCTAAAATGGACATATTGAAGAACAGATTGAAATCACATATATAGTAATGAAAATTTTGTTTGTGTGTCTCATTTAGAACAACTAAACAGAATGAGATATTTAGCACTTTCCTAAAATAGATACTATTATTTACTGTATCAACATATGAAAATGGTTAAAGTCCATTTCTCTTCAAAAAATGAATGAATTAATAGAGTTTCAGAAATTCAGAAACATGGATATATGAAACTGAATTAACACTTGAATTATATGGTGATCACATATTCAATTCAGTACTTTGGCAAGCTTTTAGAGGCTAACAAATTATGCCAAGCACCAAGCACCAAGCACTGAAACTGGTATCACGAAGTCCATGCAGTTTATTGGAGGCCCCTTAGCCTCTCTGAATCTACTTACTCTTATTTTAGACATAATTATAGGGAGGAAAGCAATGTGGTTTCTCAGTGCACAGCAGATTAGAAAGCAAATCAGGGGACACTTTCAGGAAGTAGACACACAGGCAGCAGCAAAAAAACGTGACAGTTGATTTAAGGGAAGCTATAGAAACTGATAAAAATTGGCATAACTCAAAAAGCATAAAAATGTTGGATCACACAGAAAAGAGCCTTATGATATTACGTACTTCATAGTCTCTGAGGATAAGCTTCTGTTTTATTACAGTTGTAAAAACTAATGTTCTTTATGATGACCAAGAAAAGTTAAATTATCATCAGTAGTGTCTAGGAAAATTAGGAAATATATTTCAGAATTTTTTTTTTTGTCAAGTAAGTTAGAGTAAACTAGATGATCAAATGGAGTTGCCTAGGTTGCCTGAAAATTGTACACATATAAATTAATTGCCCATCAATGATAACAATTAAGTGAATTATTAGGATATTTTGAGTATTGTTTCTGTGTCTTCTCTTTCAAAACTATTATGGTTTTATTTTTGAAAGCAAATGTAAATTCCATATCATGTTTTTAAAAATAGAAGTGGAAAGTAAATCAATCTTTATGCTTTAAAACATAAGTTGTTAAATAAGTGGCATCTTGTTTCCTCCAATGAAAACCTTGCTTGCTTGATATCACTATTACCTTACAGAGAAGCCCAAGATTTGAAAAGCCTGCTCATAAGCACACAGTGAATTGACGCATAACTTCCAACCAGAGTTTTAATACCTCTTTCTTAATTACTGATTTGAATATTTGTTGTAATTTAATTGGCAATGAATTTTCTTCTTACTTGTATATAAATAGTGGTATGTCACTTAATCCATGCAACCTTTGATTTTATGAAATATGCCTTAGATAAACTATAAGAAATCAGCACAGAATAGAAGAAAGTCTCTAGCATAAGAGTCCAGAAGAACAAAGAAACAGAAGAAAGAACTAATAGATAACAAAAATAATATCCGACACAGAAGAAAACTATAAAACTGAGAGTTAAGAGAAAATGTTGCATAAATGTGAGATAAAATAGGAAGGAAAGAAAATTAGAAATATATTGCACATACACACTGAATTTAAAAGTTTAGTATTAAGTTTGAAAGTGCAGGTGAAGAACATTTTGCACAAAGTGAAAAAGAATGAGAAAAGAGTGAAAAAGTACGAGAAGAAGAAAATAGAATTACAAAATTAATCCAGGAAAACTAGAAAGAGAGGAAAAATAAAGAGATGAGAAGACAAATTTGAGTCAATTGAGGGAATTTGATTATGGACTTGATATTAAATGATAGTGATGAGATATTTTTATTGATATTAATTGTAATACTGACATCATTGCTATGAAAACATTCCTCTGTGTCAGCAATGAATATCAAAACATTTATAAGTGAAATACAATAATATTTCTTATGCTTTAAAATATTTCAGAAAAGGAAGAAATGAGAGAGAGACGAATTGAGACTGACAAAATGTTGACAACTATTTAAGTTGAGTGACAAGCATGAGGAGGTTTATTATACGTTCTTTTTAGTTTCATGTATATGTAACAAATGTGTCCAACAGAATGTATGTGTATATACATCACAGAAAAATATATAGAAATAACATTTTTTCCTAGTTCGAAATAGCTTACCAAATTCCTAGTAAAACAAGTAAGAAAAGCCCTCCACTGAGTCATTTCATTTTAAAATGTTATATTAAAGATTAAGAGAGGAAGGAAGCAGCAAAATACAGGAAGGGATGAGGGAAGAGGGGAGGGAGGGAGAGAGGAATGGGAGTAAAGAAATGGGAAAAGGAGACAGAACTGCAGAAGCCAGTTAGGGGACCCTGGGACCTGCAGGATGGTGATGCAGACATCACCACTTCTTTGCAGACACGTAGAGAACATGTTCAAAGAACAACTAAAATCACTCAAACATAAATTTTCAAAATTACTAGGATAGAGAACATAATACGCTTCCTTTTACATGTGAGTGAGAAAATAAATATTTGAATTCAACAAAGCCAGCTGTGGGCCTTACAGTGGGGAAAAAAAAGGCAAAAGCTGAGCAGAAAATAGGTCAATGCACTTTGCGGTAACTAAGCCATGGAGTAGTGGTGAAGAGATTTAAGTAAGTGGCCCAAAGGGCTCTCCCCTGAAGGTGGGATTACTGAGGGCTGAATTGGATAATTGAGGGGAAGAATGGAAGAGGCAATCTTGGGAAAACAGGACGTGGAGGGAGTGGGAGACAGTTTAGAAGGGCAGATCACCCCTTGCCGGCTCTCTGGGTGCTGAGAGGAAAAGGTAAGCGGTGCATAGCAAGGGTCCTGGTGAAATGAGAGTATTTCAGAGTCAGAGACACGTATCAGTCCCCACAGATGCCACTGCCAATAGGTCTCCAACAAGCCAACAAGAGCGGGTGCTTGTTAGAGTGGGTGCACAGTAAAAACAATAAAAAAACAAAGTCCTCACCTCTGCAGAGAAACACATTATTGCTGTCAGGAAAAAGATACAACGTTAAGAGATGAATAGGCTGTACTTACGTAAACTATGGAGAGAGAGAAGAACATAAAATGTGAAACTCAAACAGAGGGAAAAATATAACACAACACCTCACTGTGAACTCAGTACAATTAAATAAACACCTGAGAATAAGAAAGAATATCTTGAGTCAGAAGAAATTCAAGAATTTGGTGGAAACAAACGTTAAAAAAGGCATGAAATGAGACTTGATTGAACAAAAAAATCTGAAAGAAAAAAACTAAACTAAAAAATGAAGAATAAATTATGAGAACAGTATTACCATAAATGAGGGACATTGAGGGGAAGAATAAAATCAATATAAGCAAAAGTAAAATCTACCGCCTTAATGCACAGTAAAATGACGTGACAAATAATGCTAGGTGTTAAGTATATGTCTCTTTTATTAGACTTTATGTAATCAGAATAAACCTAGGACATTTTCTACGGACAGAAAGGTTTTCCTTTGTGATAACATTTTGTATTGATAACCCAAGAGCTCTTTTCCAATTAAAATTTTAGGAAGGAGGACAGAAGCATCACAATCAGGAAAATATTTGACTGCAATGATACTATTTTTTATTTCTTTGTCTTATTTAAAATGAAATGATTGTTAAATAGGTATGTGCTAAACCTATACATTAATCTTTTCTATTATTGTTTTTGAGACATTTTGCTTTGAGTGCAAATATTTAATTTTTTACAGTCATGCTGAGATGTAATTTACTTACATTTAAACTCATGCATTGTCAATCCCCTTTTTAGGGGGAGTTTTTGTTATAAATAAAATTGATACCAATGAAGTTTGATATTTATTCCACCACGTTTTTCATATTTAGTATTTTCTCATAGGTTGCATGATGATGGGCAAGGTACACACCTTTTATAGATAAAATATAGTAGGATAACCAATCCCTGAATTACTCCCACTTCTTGACAACAAAACCCCTTTTCCTTAAACCCTCCCCCAAATCACTCAGTCTATCATAAGACCAAATCCTGTGATACCCTACAGCTCCTATGGTGCTTTGTTTTCATTGCAAGGAACAGTACCCAACTTGTTCAATTAGAGGTTTGTTCCTACTGGTGTTTTGGCTGAAAGGCATGGACAAATGTCAGCTCAGAAGTAGGTGATTCTGCCTTCTGTTTCCAACTCAAAAACAAACACACAAACTAAAACAAAAACCAGCTTTTATAGTGTGCTACACATTGTAAATGCTCAATAAATGCTAACCTGATCAATGAAAGATTACATTCAATTTTTCTTACTTTCAAAGTAAAAATTGTGTGGTGGAAATTAATAATTATTAAACTATATGGCACTTCCTCTAGTCCAAGCGACCACCATCATCTGTTCCCTAGATTAATGCAACAACTTCTTAAGTGACATCTCTGCCTCCATCCTTGTTCCCTACAATATTTTCTTAACCCGAAGGCATCAGTTGTCTATTTAAAATATGCTTGAAAATGTCAGTCTTCTGCTAAGAACTTCTAAGTGTCTTTTCATTGCATTTAGAATAAAAGCTAAATCTTAGCAACCACTTGCAACATTTTGCACGATCTTGTTTTCCTGTTACTTTTCCAAACTTACCTATTTCTCTCTACTTCTCTTGCTCTGCTCTGGCCACCTTTCTCTCTCTGCTCCTACTGGCATGTTACTACCTCAGGGGTTTTACACTGCCCTTTCCTCTGCTTCAGCTCCTCTTCCCCTAGATATCTACAGAGCTCCTTTATATCTATGAAGGCTTTGCCCAAATATCAACTTTTCAATTAGTCTTTCTCCGAGTATCCTATGTAAACTTGTATTCCTTCTCACCTACATTTCCTATTCATTTTCCCTGCATATTCTCCATAGCACCTGTCATCATTAGACATATTTGTTTAGTGACCCACATCCCTGAGTAGAATATAGAGGCTATGACAGCAGGGTTTTGGTTGTTTGTTTTGTTCATTGCTAAATCTCCAAGTCCTAGGAAAATGTTTGCCACAATATACGTTTTCAGTAAGGGTTTTTTGAGTGAGTATGAATGACTGGAATGCTAGTGAGCTCAGACTCTTAAATGTGAGGGAAAAAAAAGAATCAGGAAAGATCACTTAGAGCAAAGACAACACAACCTAATTAAACAATGGACAAAGGATGTGAATAGATATTTTTAAAAAGAAAATATACAAGTGGCCAAAAAGCACACAAAAAGATGCTCAGCATCACTAGTTTTAAGAAAGATGCACATCAAAACCACAATAAGGCACCCTTTACACCCATTAAGAAGCTTTTTGTCCCTGCAGCCACTGTGGAAAATAGCAGGTAGTTTTTCAAAAAGTTAAACACAGATGATCCAGTAATTCTCAAAAGAAATAAAAGCAAGACCTTGAACAAGTGTTTATACACCAATGTGTACACAATGTGTGTGCATAACAGCATTATTCCCAGTGGCCAAAAGGTGGAAACAACCCAAAGTTTCATTGACGGATGAATGGATGAACAAAATCTGACATATGTGTACCATGGAATATTATTCAGCCATAAATAGCAACGAAGTTCTGAGACATGCTACAACATAGATGAGCCTTGAAAACATCATGCAAAGTGAAATGAGCCAGACACAAAACAGCAAATATTATGTGATTCCATTTGCATGAAGTACTGAAAATAGGCAAATTCATAGAAACAGAACATAAAATAGTGGTTACTGAGGCTAGGGGAGAGAGGGGTAGGGAGTTACAGTTTAATGAGTACAGAGATTCAGTTTGGGATGATGAAAAAGTTCTGGAGACCAATAGTGGTGATGGTTGCACAAAAGTGTGAATGTACTTAATGCCACTGAACTGTACACTTAAAATCGTTAAAATGGTAAACTTTATGTTATATGTACTTTGCAACAATAAAAATAATTAGACAACCCCCCTTTCAAAAAAAGTCACCTGGAACAAAAAGAGAGGAGAAAGGAACTCTTGCAAGACATGGCTAGGACAAGTTTCATGAATAGAGGTCAAGAGTTTAAATGTCACAAGTAGAAAATATTTTGAGACTTCATGTACTTTGAAATTAGGAGCTTGACAATGAGAAAGCATCTCCAATAGAAGAATGGATGCAGAAGTCATGTTGCACCCATGTTAAGAATAATGTGGAATTTATTAATTCAAAGTAGAACTTGGTAAAAAAAAAAAAAAAGAAGGGATAGAGATAGAAAATAATTCTGTGTGGAGTCATCCTTGAAAGCAGATGATTTTTAGGATGTGGGGAACTTGAGCCAAAAAGAAGGCTGAAAAGAAGGAAGTCAGTGGAGATGGGCTGCAGCTGAAGATCATCAAATAAAGCTTCCTGCCTTTGTGGATCCATCATTTTAATTGGAGAGAAAAAGCCAGAAACTACAATGCAAAGCAGAACACAGTCAGTGTCATTGGGGGAGTAAGTGGTCATGGAGTCCAATCAGGACAGGCAAAAGGAGTCAGAGAGGTTTCATCAATGATGTGATGTATGAGGCAGGCCTTGGAAAATATATCACTTGCAGTCCTTACATATTTATATAGTTATTGTTTTCACCAAAAAATAAAGTTTGGCAAAACAGACAAACAAAAAACCAAAACAAAAAAAAAAAGTATATGTTTCTGAGTTATGTAAACCCAACTCAACAGGAGACATTTAGCTGCTGGACAAAATTATTAACATGGAAGGAAAAGCATATTTTATAGAAACACACTGCAAACTTCTGGTCCTCATAGTTTTAAGAAGCCCTACAACAGATGTATCATACAGAAAGAACTATAAGAACAGAAAACAAACCAACCTAATTCAGGGGAAGGGTATTTTGAAGCAGTGTTAAAATAACCTAAACCTAAAAATGATGCTTTGTGTCACAGTAGGGAAGTTTGCTGGCAGAAATTAGAGTTTTTGGAGGTATCATCTTAATTCAACTATTTGGATTGATTTCATCTTTTCTGAAGAGTAGTGTTGGGTATTGAAATTTCCTAGTACCTCTTTATGAATGAAATTGGTGACTTTATTTGAGGGATATTGTGAAAAGTGATAAATAAAATTAAACTTGAATGTTGTTTGCTGTGTAAATAACAGACGCAAAGGTATTTCTTCAGGTTAGGGAGAGTAAAATACTGGTATTTGAAGGTCTTTGCAGAATGAAAGAACTGGCCCTTGAGCAAAGCCAATCTAATCCTTAAAAAAGTGACCATTTGGCTCCAACATTTTCTTGTCTTTAATATGTCACCTTGAGATATTTAATTGCTAGAATAATATTTATGTAATATATAATTTTAGAAAGCTGAGGCATAAAATGTTGCATTTTATGGATAAAGGCAACATATGTGAAGAAGTAGATATTTAGAGTGCTCTTATGGGAACGTTTTTCAAATTGTCAAACACAAATTGCCAACATGAGAGTATTTAATGAAAACAAGGAAAGGGGAAATACGGAGGAAGCAATCTCTGTCAAGAGAGAAAAAATGTAATTTTGCAATGTTCTAATACATTAATCAAACAGATTTCATGTTTGCTTTTCATTTCCCTGTAGTATGCTAGTTGAAGATGATTAGGGCTATGTAAAATACATTATTTAAATAATTGAATGTGGTGGGAAATTTTTGATCTATTTCTCTAACATTCTAGATTTCGAACTATCACAGTGAAACATGATTTCTGGGATATAAAATTTCAGCAAGATTTTACATTGTGTTGTCAGGTGTAAAGTAAAATTAATCATTTTTTCAAAAATACTTCCTTGGGAGCATATTATTTTTTATTTAGCTGAATGAAAAATTACCCTACACAGGTTTATAATTTCCTTTTTTTAATACATAAGAGAAATGGAATAAATAGGGTTTATAGTAGCAGTCATTAAAAATTAGAGTTATTTAAAATTTAGCATTTTAAAAGAAATAAGTGACTTCTGAAAAAATTTTCACTCATTTTACTGCCAAGTTTATTTTAGGAAGATCTTTTTTGTTGTTTTATTTTAAGAGATAATCAGTGTCTTTTCAATGTTAATTTCTTTAATAATGTTAAATTATTCAGTCTGTTCTTTGACTAGAGATTAGGAATATGAGCAAACCAATTAACACAAGACATTTGCACAAACTCAGAGCTTAAGTATTGGAAGCTCTTTATTATTGTGAAGCTTTCTGTCAATGAATAAAAACATTATTCTTAATATTGACCTCTGAGTCATTGAGTTAATCGATTCCATCAGCGATCACCTATTGTCTTACGGTAAGAGCTGCGCAAGACCCTATGGATGTTGCACAAAACTAACTTTCTAGCTCACAGGCCAATGGTAAAAGGTGTAAAAAAAAGAAATTCATAATAACACTACAACTCTATGTGGCTAGAAAAGGAAACTAACTGGTTACCTTTAATGGAAGTGTCATTTGTGGGAAGAATACTGGAGAGCACAGAGGCTTCAAGAAGGAGGCCTGAGGACCTCAGCTCTTAAAATCCAAAGGGACCAGGGGATGGCAGGTTCTGATGATGGAGTGTGGCACCCTGCTGCTGGCACTGTCACCACTGGGCAATTGCTTCACGACTTCTGGGTTTATCATCATGCAAGTGAGTAAATTTTCATCTGCCCCTGAAACTTTGTGTAGTTCCCTCGAGATTCAAAAGCCAGAAGTGCGGTATAGGTTTTGCTGATCTTAACTGCTGCACCCCACGCCCTGGCTGTCAACGAGAAGGGAGAAAATATTTGCCTCAGATGGCCCTGAAGTGAGATCCAGAGGAAAAGTTCTCATCCCAAGGAGAAAAGAGGAGGGAACACGGGCTGATGGAGCATCCCAAAGGGGACAGTGAAGTCTTGGGTGTCTCATGCTAGGTTAGGGTAAGCTCAGCCTTCATTCATACAAATTTGACAAGGAAAGGAGAAAAACATGGTTTTCCGGTACCTACATTAGCCCGCTTCTCACCTGCTTATTGTCTATTTTAACTCTATGATTACTATTCTTCATTTCTCCTGTACCCATCTAGAGTTTCTTTTTTATACAGTCAAGCAAATAGGAATGTAGATTCTTATAATCTCCCTATTTACACACAAGAAAACATACTAACCACTATTCTGCAGCCTATTTATTTTTTTTGTATTTAACATATCTTGGAGCTATTTCACTAACAGTCTCTTCCTTCTTTTTCTACAATTCCATGCATCATTATGGATTAGCATAATTTATTTTCTCTAAATGATTATAATTTAAGTAAACCAATATCTTATTTATTTTTTCCCTTAATGTTTTGCCATCATAAACAATTTTTTTCAATGAAAATGCAAAGATCACTTTGAAAGTCTTTATATACATTGTAAATATGTACTTATGTAAGATCAATTCCCATATGTGGAATTTCTGGGTTGAGAATATATGTTTGTTATTTTGAAAAATACTGAGAAAACTTCCTCCTTTAGAAGATTGAATTTTTGTTCACATCAGCAGTGTATGAAAGTGCCCAATGTACTACAGCCTCTCCAAAAAGAAAGTGACTTTGAACTCCTGTATTTTTGCCCGTCTGATATAGTTGATAACTTTTTCTCATCACTTTTCTTTCACATTTGTTTATCAACTTTTTTCTAGTTACAATCAGACTTTTAAAATTTGTGTTATTGCTGTTTATTTAAGATGTCAGTCCTTTCCTTATTATTCCTGGATTAACAGTCATAGTTAGAGAGGCTTTCCTCACCACTCCATTATCAGAGATTTCAAATTGTTATTTTCACATTTAAATTTTGAATTCATTGGAAATAATTTTGCTTTAAAGTGTGTGATAGAGCTCCAAATCTGTCTTTTCCACATGGCTATCTTGTTATTCACTTATAGAATGATTTATAACTTGCTCATTGGGTGTCATTTTTATCCTACACGAAATTACCATCCATATTTTATTTTCACATGTTTAATTATTTTGCATTGTTCTGCCTGCCTATTTTTCTGAAAAATAAATTTCTTACCCACTAGGCTGGCGATTTACTTCTTAGAATATACAGGAAGTCCCTGAGGCAAATTGTTACACTGGATTTAGTTTTAACTACTGAAAAACAACTGGCAATATGAAAGTATAAGTAGGCTTGGGAGAAAAGTAGATACAGTGAAAGTTTCTTTTTTGCTCAAAATCTCTCTTTATCAGCCTTTCTATAATTCTTAACATTATCACACAATGTATCCTTTAAGGGTTACAATGTTGACAGGTCCTTTTCAGATGCAAATGTTAAACTGCTTAAAACATGTCTAACAAAATAAAATGTAGCAAGAACTAAACTCTAAATCACAGCAGTCAAAATCCAGATGGATCACATTGTATCAGAGGACCCGGAGCATCGGCACATCATGGAGAAAGTCTCCCATTTTAAAACAGAGATTATGCCTTTCTGTTCCCTGTCCATTTATTTCAATAAAAACCATAGTAGATTAATCTCCAAAGCCAGCAGCCTACCAAGTACTGTATCAGGAGCTCAGTAGAGGTTCAATATGTATTTTTAAAATGCGAAGTTGTTATTCAGTGTAGGGATTGGTATGTACTGCTACCAAGGAGAGTTTGGGAATTGCTAGGGTAGTACCGTCCCTTTATTGTTCTTATATATTACAGATGCAACCTGAAATCCAATTTGAAAACTCAAAAAACATTCCTCAGAACAGTGCTACAAAAGTAGGTCTATTTGATGGCAAATCACAAGCTTTTTGATTGCAGCTGCTACAGTGACTTTTAAATGCCATATGTCTCAAACCCAACACATCTGAAAGACTTTGTCTGAAGCCAAAGTTTATTTGTTCATTTGTTATAATATGAAGAGTATCTAAATCCTTAAGGGGACAGCAGAAAGGCTTCCTTACTTAAAACAGATTTTTTTCTCTTTTTCTCCCTACCATTCATTATATTTTTCTACAGTTTTCTGCACACTTATTATTGAAGTATCATTTATATACAATAAAACATAAGCATATTTTGTTTTAGAATTAACTTCATTAATGTGTGATGACATAAAATAAAATGCAGCCGTTTGAAGAGCACATTTCAGTAAGTTTTGACAAATGTGTGTATTGTGTACTGTACCCCAGCCCCACCAAACACCTGCTCAAAATCAGGAAAGAGAAAATATTTCCATCACCCTCCAAAGTGATCTCTGGCTTTTTTTGTCTTCTTTGATGTTGTTTATGCACTGTCCCTCCAAGTCCTTGCAACTGCGAATCCGCTTTCTGCCAGCATAGATGAGCTTTGCTTTTCTAGAATTACATATTAATGGAATCATGGAATCATAGGGTATGTACCGTTCTGAGTCTCCTTCTTTCCTTCAGCAAAATGTTTTTGAAATAAATCCATGTGTCTCATTGTCAATTCATAAATCTTTTGTGAGGGGCCTGCTCATTTAAATGGAGTTTCTGCCTCATTAAGTGATAGATATTGTGTGCTCTGAATACCAGTCTTTTGTCAGATATATGTATTTGGAATATTCTCTCTTGTCTGCTGCATGCCTTTTCATTTTTTCTTTTGAAGACCAGTTTCTGTTTTTGATAAAGTGCAATTTATAATTTCTCTTCTTTTTAGACCTATATCTGCCTATCTCAAATTTAAAAAAAAATATTTTCTTCTATATTTTGTTCTAAATGTCTATTGGTAAAGATTTTAGATTTAGTCTTATGATCCATTTTTATTTATTCTTTCCTGCATGACATGAAGATGATACTTTAATTTTTCCATCCCAAATGATATCCAGTTGTTCTGGCACCATTTGTTAGAAAGGCTTTCTTTCTCCATTGAATTACTTTGACATTTTTGTTAAAAATCAATTGCCCACGTATACATGGTTCACTTTTTAGATCTTTTCTGATCCATTGATCTCCAGGTATCCAGCTGCCTTCATGACTATAGCCTGTTAACTGCTGAAGTAAGATATTACAAGTCAAATCCCTCTAAATTTGTTTTACTTTTACAAAATTGTTTTGGCTAAGGTCTTCTCTATCCTCACATCGTTTTTAAGATCAATTTATCCATTTCTATTAAAAATAATTCCTGCTGGATTTTGAATGGGATTGCATTGAATCTGTACTTATGTATAGAAATCCTAACATTTCCCAAACCAGAGACGTATGATATATAGCTCCATTTATTTAGGTTTTCTTTAATTTTTCTCAGTAATGATTTATAGTCTTCATTGTACCGATCTTACATGCATTTTGTTAAATAACTTGTCAATAATTTATATTTTTGATGATGTTGGCCTTTTTTGTTGTTTTTAATGTCATTTTGAAATGGCTCATGGCTAGTGTACAGGAATACAATTGACTGTTGAAAACTGATCTTGGATCCTATTACTATACTAACTTAATTTATTATTTCTAGTAGCATTTTATAGATTCTCTAGGATGGTCTACCTACACAGCCATAAGAAACTCATTAAAAATGATATATTTGTAAGAAAAAAGAAGGCAGCAAGAAAACTTGAAGTTATTTACAACTATTCCTTGATAGTTGTGAGCAGAATAATTATTGTATAGATGGATTATAATGGCATTATTTCAGCACTAATAAATTCAATCTCATCTTTGTGTTATCATAATCTTAAAACATATTTGGATATTAAAAAATAAGAATGATAGTATATTTCAAGTACTTCTTTTTAGTAGAATATTTCTTTCTGGATATTTCTCTAGTTTTGCAGTGCACACACACATTTTTAAGTCAAATTAAGGTACCATAAATGGAAATGAGTACCAGGCTTAGACTTGAAAAATTCTAAGAATGTACTATTCTTCTGCAAAAAAATGTACTTCACATGTCACCCAGAGGAAATATGGTATGCAGAAAAGCAAGAAAAGCGAACATTGCAGCATTGCCCACAATAGCCAAGATAAGGAAACGACCTAAGTCTCCATGGACGTATGAATGGATAAATGTTATCTATATACACAATGGGATATTATTCAGCCTTTAAGAAGAAGAAAATACGGCCAGTTGCAACAACATGGATAAATATGGAGAACATTGTGCTAAGTGAAATAAATCAGACACAGAAATATAAATACACCTGATCTTTCTTATATGTAGAATTTAAAATAGTCAAACTCATAGAGTAGAACACTGGTTTCCAGGAGCTGGAGAGTGGGGAAAATGGAGAGATATTGGTCAAACTTTCAGTTACAAGCTAAGTAAATTCTCGGGGTCTAATGTATATAACATGTGTGGTGATGGATGTGTTAATTAATTTGATTATGGTAATCATCACATAATGTATTACTATAATTATCTCAAATCATTGCCTGGTGTGGTGGCTCAAACCTCTCATTTTTAGGAGGTGGAGGCAGGAGGATTGATTGAGGTGGGGAGTTCAAGACCAGCCAGGGCAACATAGCAAGACCCTGCCTCTACAGAAAATAAAACATTAGCTTGGTGTGGTGGTGTATGTCTGTGGTTCTAGCTACTTGGGAGGCTGTGGCAGGAGGACTGCTTGAGCTCAGGAGTTTGCGATTGCAATGAGCTATGATCATGCCACTGAGCTCCAGCCTGGGCAACAGAGCAAGATCCTGTCTCTAAATAAAATAAAACAAAAGCCAAAAATTATCATGCCGTACAACTGGAATATATAATATCTTTATTTATCAGTTAAGTTTTTTTTTGTTTAAGAAGACTTATTCAATATAACATCCTTCATAAAATCAGGGAATTATAGTTTCAATATATTCCAAACTAGACCATGTTTATTTTTTGTGTGTGTGTGCTAACTGACCATAGTAATGACTAAAGTGCATGTTTAAGAAAAGGCAAAAGTTTAAAAATTTAATGGTTAGGGAACTTGAATCAAGGGTGTTAATATTTGTTGAAAACAGAGAGGAAAAGAACGTTATCCTTTGAATTTGCAATGACTAAACAAATAAAATAAATACCATTAAAAAGTGAAAGAATTTATGAAAATCCTAGATTACTAATGAGCTGTTGGGAACCATGCAATTAACTTTCTGGTGCTTCTTGAGACATAAAATTGCCCTGACCACAACATTGGCATCTACAGTGTGCTTGTCACAAATTCCAAGGCATAACTGACAGATTTGGGGGAATTTATGTTATCTCTAATCATTTTAATTATGGAATAATTTATGAAATATTTGCAACTTCAGAAGTGATGCCTGTCATCCAAGATGTTTAAAGTCCACTTTTAAAAGCCCTCTTAGGTTATGAAATAGCAAATTATATATTTTTTCAAACAAATCTCAAGTGCAAAAATTAGAGATAAGGATGATAGAAGAGTTTGCACTGATGGAAATTTATACTGTTTATTAATTTGTGCACCAATTTGAATACTAATGAATAAATATTATTTGTGTTTGTGGGTAGAGAGGGATGAAGGAGAGGGTCACTGAGAATATAATAATGAAATCACCACTTACAATATACCTTATATAAAAATTCTGTCACCTAAATATGGAATATCAGTGTCACTGTACTCCCCTCCAAGAAGGTGGTATAAAATAATGTGTCATCTTCAGTGACTGTAGATGAGATGGACCAGGGTTAGCAGAATAGTTCTTTATAGTTTCCTTGCAGAGTCAGCCTGTTTCATTATTGACCACCAAAAAAATTGATGTCTTGTTTTAACGGGCTGACCAAGCACTTTATGTCTCCTAGATTACTTTAAAGGGGAGGGAAGGGCCATCTGTTCTTGGCAAAAAGCAGAGTCCATAGCAGCAAGCTAAGTGGAGCGGCTGTAAGATAACTATTAGGACTTGCAGTTTATCAGGAGGTTAACTGGGGAAAGAAGAAAATAAATCACTGGCATAGAAGAGAAGATTCCAGGAGAAAATTACCAAAGTAAGTAAAGTGCAAATAAAGTTCAGAGCAAGACAGTAAAAATGTTATCCTACTCTCCTGGTGATGGAGAATTGTGAATTTAGAAATACCCACCCAAACTGATGAAATTAACATGTCCGAATACGAACGCTCATGGTTTCTTCCAATATCTAATATAAAGAGCACCAGACAGAAATTGGAGTGAAACCATTTTAAGTGTTTGAGAGGTCTACAGCTTTAATGAAATGAAAATGATTTCGGGACAGATTTTGAAATATTTTATTAATTTGTGATTACTTTTTAAATCTTATGCACAGTAATGTGAACTGTCATTAATATTTTAGTCATCATTTTCCAATTCACAGATACCTTTCACTGTTTTCATTAAACTAACACTGCAGATATATCAGTGATGTTTCCCTCCAAGATCTGGCAAAATATTCTAAATAAATGAGCTGGAAGTCACTTTAACTTTGAGTAATTCTCAGATCAAGTTAATATCTACAAGACAAGAATATATTTTCATTCAGTAAAGAAATAACAACAAAAGCAAACATACAGCAAATCACAACCCTTCTTCGATAGACTTGAGAATTAAGTCTCATTCTCTAGCTCCTTTTAGATCAGAAAGAACAATATCTCTTTAATTTTTTTTTTACTTCTCTTTAAGACTATTTTAAAGTAACCTTCAGCACTTCCTTAAATAACCTCACTACCTGCTCAAAACTGAATTTCTCTGACCCTTCTGAGATTCTGTTACACTTAAATGAATAATTATATTATGATACTAAACTTAAAAATTATTCCTTAGAAAATCTAATGTGATAACTGACAACTTTAATTTTTAGTGACCGCTATGTCTCTCAGCTGGAATATCAAATGTATTCTTTCTGATGTTTGTTTGATGAATTTTCCTAGAAAATATACATAAATTTAAAATAGTAATTCAATTTAGAAAAAAATCGAGAAGAAAATTGACACATTGGGTAGGACAGCATAGGAAAGTAGCCAAGACCATGGGCAAATCTTGGGCAAGCTATTTACTGCTTGTATGACTCTGGCAATTCTCTGCTTCAGTTTCTTCTTGTAAATGGAGATAATTTTACAAGGTAATGAATTTAAAATGCCTATGCTATCACTCTCAATATGTAAGTGCACACACACGCATACACATATCTTTTTCTATTATTGCCTAGTAAGACAAGGGTTGTTGACTATATTCCACCTATAAATGACAACACAAAGTAAATTATTTTATAGTTTAGAGATTCACATAGATTAACAAAATTTAACATTTTTTTCTCATTTATGGAGACAACCCAGAAAATATGTCTTTGTGAATGCAAAAACTGTCTCCAATAGTTATGATCAAGGGACTGCACAATAGAAACTCCTGTGATGGGTCACATGTTCTATAATCTCTACTGTCCAATCTGGTGGTCACTAGTCCATGTGACTCTTGAGACCTTGAAATGTGGCTAGTGCAACCGAAGACTTTATTTTTTAATTTTAATTAATTTAAAGTTAATTAGGCTAGTGTGTGCTGTGATTATCTTGTTGAACATCACAGGTATAAGAGATATGATGGAAAACTTGGCAATATATTTTTTAATTGTATTGTTTTGGTTTACAGGTTACAAAAAGACTGCACAATATCTTCAATGAATTTGCCTGCTATATAAACAATGAAGAAAAAAGTGCCTATAATTTCAAAATTTATAAATTTTCTCAAAACCTTAGTAGATTTTCCTCCCATATTCTAATGCATATGTATAAAAATTCTATGTAATTTCATTTCTGAATAATTGGTGTCATAATGTGTATACAGTAGAAAAACCTGGGAACTTTGAAAAATGAGTACTTATCACATTCAATATATTTTGGGTCACTGAGTCTCTAAAAATGGAGGCAAATTTGTTTGCATTTCAAGAAAAAATATCACTAACATCAGACTCAAATTGAAAGATATTATACAAAATAACTGATCAGTACTCATCAAAGTTGTCATAATCATAAAAGGCAAGAGAAACCTGAAGAGCAGCACAGATTGGTGCAATGTGGAATATGGGATTGGGTTCTGGAACAGAAGAACAAAAACAATCTATTAGGCAAAAACAAATGGCGAAATTTGAATAAGGTCTTAATATGGTATGTTTGTGTCCCCTCAAAATCCATATATTGAAATCCTAATGCCCACAGTGATGGTATTAGGAAGTAGGGCCTTTGGGAGGCAATTAGTATCTCTATGAAGAAGACGTGGAGAGATCCCTTGATCCTCCCACCATGTGAGGACACAACAAAAAGTTGGCCATCTATGAACCAGGAAGTGGGCCCTCCCCAGACACCAAATTTGTTGGCACCTCGATCTTGGACTTCCCAGCCTCCAGAACCGTGATCAATAAATTTCTGTTGTTTATAAGCTACTCAGCATTTTGTTACAACAGCCTGAATGGAATCATTTTTGTAATTTAGTTAATAGTATCATGGATGATAATTGCTCTGTGGTTATGTAATTTTTTAAAATTAAGGGAAGCTAAGAAAAGGGTATATGTGAACTCTCTGAAATATTTTCATGGCTCCTTTGTAAGCCTAAAATTATTTCAAAATAAAAAAGTAAAAATAAGAAATATATCGCCAAAGACAAAAGTACCTAACTCTACACATAGTAGGCATTCAGGAACTTTTTTTGTACTGAAGCAAACTTCACTTAACATTATGTACCTATATCTCTTCTGTCCATTTTCCTTCAATTTAAAGATAATGAGACCAAATATCATGCTAGCTGTATGTCCCCAGGAAAACTATAATTTCTCTGAGGTTTCATTCTTCTCTTAAAAAATCAAATAAAAATACATTCCCTGCCTAAGTTATAGGATGGTTGCCAAATTTAGACAAGGTTTGGAAAAATAAAGTTCGGCATAATACTTTTCCCTCTTCATTGAGCCTGGAACTGATTTCTTCTGTAAATATTTAATGAGTATCTAATATGTACCAGGCTTTGAATTAGATGATATAGATACACATATAAAAACATAGCTTTCTAAGTATTTGAACTGAATAGAGAAGACAGCAAAAATCACATATCAAATCTTTTAGGATTTCATGGTAGGGGAACTTTATTCCAGATTTTGAACATCAAAAAGATTTTTCAAAGGTGATTGCGAATCTGAAATATAAAGAATTAATAGGTGTTATCAGATGAAGTAAGACATTTCCAAGTAAAAGTGCAAAGATCCAAAGATATATAACCATAACCTACTTAGAAAACTGCAAAAACTTCAACATGACTAAGTGGTAGTGAAATGAACAGTGGAAATTTTAATTATTATTATTTAATTTCAGCTGGAAATTGTATCATGAATGCTGCAGAGCACCATGCTAAGGGAGTTTTAGTTTAAAGTTTTGGAGAGCCAATATGGATTTTGAGCAGTGTTTTCGGGGGCCCGCCATTATAATTATGCTTTGGAAAAATTATTCTACTTAAATGTGAAGAATATTAGTAAACTTGAATGATTTATTGAGGAAGATGAAAAGTAAGCTCTGGTAGGAATATGTAAAATAATTATGAGTGCTACTACTGTTACAGTAACAGTGACGTTTGGGAAGAGGAGATTCTATGATTGTTCACTTGTCCTTCTGGAAAACAAATGTGGTAAAATGACAAGGATCCACACAATGCAATGAGAGAAAGGATAAACCAGATATGGCAACATCCGAAAGGCAACTATAAGGATTCTTTTCCCCGGTGTATGGTTTTGTCTGCTTTGTTAAAGATTAGATGACTATAGGAGGACGGTTTTCTATATAGGTTCTCAGTTCTGTTCCATTGGTCTATGTTTCTGTTCTTGTGCCAGTACCATGCTGTTTTAGTCACTACAGCCTTGTAGTATAGCTTAAAGTCTAGTAAATTGATGCCTCCCAGGGAAATGCAAATCAAAACCACAGTGAGATATCATTTATCTCCAGTGAGAACAGCCTTTATCAAAATGTTCCAAAATAATAAATGTTGGCATGGATTCGGAGAGAACACTCATACACTGCTATGGGACTGCAAACTGGTACAATCTTTGTGGAAATTAATATGGAGATACCTCAAAGAACTACAAGTAGAACAACCATTTGATCCAGCAAGCCCATTACCAAGTCTCTACCCAAAAGAACAAAAGACATTCTATAAAAAATATATCTGCACTAGAATGTTTAGAGCAGCACAATTCACAATTGCAAAGATGTGGAAACAACCCAAGTGCCCATCAATCCATGAGCAGATTAATAAAATGTGGTATATGTATATCATGGAGTTCTACTCAGCCACAAAAAACAATGGTGATATAGCACCTCTTATATTATTCTGGATAGAGCTGGAACCCATTCTACTAAGTGAAGTATCCCGAGAATAGAAAAACAAGCACCACGTGTACTCACCATCAAATTGGTATTAACTGATCAACACTTAAGTGCACATACAGTAAAAATGTTAATCTAGTATTGGGCAGTTGGGGGGTGAGGGGATGGGTATATACACACTTAATGGGTGCAGTATGCACTGTCTGGGGGATGGACACCCTTGAAGCTCTGACTCAGGCGGGGAAAGGACAATATACATAACCTAAACATTTGTAACCCCATAATTGCTGAAATAAAAAAATATATATAAAAAACAAAAGGCAAATATAGTTGATTCTTTCAAGAAGTGACTCTGAGTCTGTTTCTCTAGTTAAACACAATTGTTGACCTAGATTATCCTTAAAGAATCTTAGCACCTCTAAAATCCCATAAATTATTCTAGATGGAGCCAGTGCATCACTTCTCTGTAAGACATGTATTTGGTCTGAGTGATCAGAATTCTCAGCTGGTTTGATCTTATAAGAACCATGCCCTTTTCTAATTCTCTAATCAGCATACACATTAGTGAGATTACTCACCATGATCAAGAAGGTTATTAGCATCCCATTGTTTCAAGTTTTGAAGTAGCATTTCATAAGAATAAAAAATTCAGCAGTTCCCCTTTTCTCTGCTTAAGTAATAATCACACTTTCAGCTCCTTTCTATTTATTTTTATGTTAAAATATCATAAATAGCATGTAATCTAAGCTTCAGTTCCTTTTGTTTATATACTTTATTTTCAATTATTTTTAAAATAACCAATTGCAGATTAAGTGTGTCGAATTTTTGCTAAAAGTGGTTTTATTAAATGATGTAAAACATGTATATCGCATGGGAGAAAAGATTTCTCTGGCCCAATTGAAAATTCTTCTTTCTGATGTGTTTCTTGGCATGTCAATTAATAATGAACAGGAAGGAACAACTGGTGTCTACTAGCATCAATGACAAGGAAGTGCTAGCTTCCTGAAATATATGGTCTAAGATTTCCTTATGTTGATGTCAATATGTTGATTTTATTTTACTCTCCCCCACATTTCTCTCTTTCTCCTACACACACATGCACTCACATACACACGGGCAGAGAGAAACAACGATTTTGATCAACTAATTCATGATTTTATGATTAGAGACTATGTAGATCCATCTGATTTCTAAAAATTGCTTGAGAAACATTGAAATTATGTGGTTTTTATTTATTATTAACAATATGTCAATTTCCATTAATCATAAAGAAGGTTCTTTTTAGAAAATAGGTTATCCTCATCAAGCATTTTTAAATATATGCCCCACTCTTTGACTACTTTAAAAAATTTACTCTTTAAAAGCATAGACTTTGATTAGGCTGTGCCTTTATTTAAAACGAGATTCTTTGTGCTTTCCATTTCCTCAAACTTTTTTTTCTATGGAGTCACACATACTAGTTTAAAGTATCAACGATGATGATGGTCATGATGATAAGTTACCTTTGCATTTTACCACAAGAAAAAAAGTCCCTCAGAAGTGTACAAATTACTAATAAAAGCAATATAGAAGAGACTCATTTAAAAGTTGTTTTAGACCCACTTTGGAACTTAAAAGACAGTTAAAAATCTTGACTAGTAATCTATCCCATGGAAGACACAAAGGTAATGATAATACTGATGCTGGTGCTACTGGGCCAGTGTCTACTAACTTCTTATTTCTTCTCTTCTCTTACCTTTATGTTTTTCAAGAGCCATATTGGATTTATTGGAAGTCTTTAATCATGCTATGTTTTTATTTGTTGTTTGGTTTGTTTTGTTTTCTGCCAAGCCTCCTCATAGGCTGCTTGTCCTACCTGGGGCATCATTTTCACCCCATCCCTGTGTTATCACCTCTCTGTCTTCACCCGCCCTTCACTCCTTCAGTTTTTCCTGATTCCTCAGTAGTGAATGCGATGTCCCTCTCATATATATCCCAACAGGAAATTTTACCTTTTTAATTTTAGCAAATATATGGTGTTAAGATTACTTCTCTCTTGCCCCAAACAGATGGCAAATTCCATCAGGACAGGGATCTGTGTTGGTCATCACCCAATGCCTGGTACTTATATTTGAGATCAGTACATACTTATTGAATAATTGCTTAAAAATTTAAATTTACTCTTAGTGAGTAGTTATATCTTAAAATGTTACTACATATTTCTTATATTTATGTTAGGCCCTGGATTTAAGAGATGATTTTCAGATTTTATTGCTGACCTAATGCACTGAGCAAATATGGTTTTTCAGCCATGATTTTATGTATACACTACTTTCTCTTAATTCTTAGAACTGTTTTTGTTTCATTCCTTATTACATATACATCAAAAAAAATCATGAGAAAGTATTTCAATATAAATTTAGAAAAAATTGTACTACTTTTGGATTTGTATATTATTGCATAACACTTTTCAAATGGGTGATTCTAGTCATTTATTTGAAAACTGCAAATGTGTATTAGAGTTATTTTATTCAGGTGTTGTTATGAAATGAGCCACCAAAAAGATATATGTTGTAGTCCAGAAAAGGTGTCTAAAACACTGTAAAATTCTTAGAACTGAAGAAAATATTCCTAAAGAAATAGAAAAATCACAATATCTTACTGAATTGGAAACTGGATAGCTGCCATTTTGGAAAAGCCTCTTTTGTTTCTAAACAATAAATCCAATGTTACCTCAAGTGTAGGGGAATGATTGAATTGTAAATTATATAAAAGTTTCTTTATTATAAGAAACTTACATGGAGGAAATTTGAGTTTGAAGGAAAAAAGACTGGCCAGAACTTATTCAGTTTAGAAATTTTGCCAATAAGAAAAATAAAGACAAGGGAGATTGAATCATTCATTTGCTCTAAACAACAAAGAAGCTATTTATTTAATGACACAGCTGGGAAAAGACTACAATTTTCTTTAATTCAGAATTATAATTAGTTTTTTATTAAAATGCATCTCACTTTCTTTACTGTGCTTCCAAAGTATGATGATACTAGTGACTTAATAATTCATCTTCTCTAAATAAATATATTTTGCTTAATCCGAATAGTTACAGGTGAAATAGGATTAGAATACCCTCATTAGTTAGAGATTTAAATGTAATTTGTGTCTAATAAGCAAGAAAACTAAACATGTAAGGAAACCAATTAGGCTCTTTTTTATTACTGTAAATAATTCATTCAGTAGATGCTAAGTCTAGAGTACATGACATCGTACTCTATTATATGAGTCTTGTACTGTCCTGTACAACTCCATACACTGATTAGATGAGCCAAGAAAATGCATTTATATGCACTTAATATTTCAGGATACAAATTTAATTCTTTATTTATAAAATGGAGGCATTGGACTATCTGCCCTTTAAGATTTCATCTGATTTTCAAAACTTTTCTAATAGTTTAAATAAAATCTGATTCTATGACAAAGCAGAGAATGCTAAATGCTAAATGATAATACTGTATATTGGTGTAGTAGAATTTCAGGAGAGCTGATTATTTTCAGCACTTGCCTCCTTGCCATTGGTCTCTACTTCTAGGACCATGCTTCATATTCTCAGGGTTATAAACTTTAATAAGAAAACAAGATAATACAATGCAAAAACCTCAGCCAACTTCCTAAAAAGACACACAAGAATATCAAATAAAAAAGAAATCAGATCAACACTGAAAGCTAAGAAAATAATGAACTGCATTGGCAGATCTCCTTATATTTTCATATTTCTTAAGTCAGAGAGGCAGACTGAAGTCTCTATGTTTTCATAGGTCCTCAAACTCCAATAGATATGTGACCTTCCCCAATAACTTTCTAACCACATTTCTTTTTGGGGTGCCACTAGGGTATGCCTAAGGGTTTCAAAAACTCAATCTCCTCTTCTTTCGGTTATCCCAATCTCTACAAAGTGTCCTTGTGGAGCCCTTGCTATCTTGTATAATTATAACATTATATAAAGCTTGATATTTTATGAGATAAGTCATCCACATTCATCAACTTCAAAATTGACTTTGCTATTCTTAATAACTTGTTCTTCAGTTTAATTTTATGAAAAACATCTTAGTGTCTCCTGAGATGATTATTAAAATTACATTTAATTTGTACATTATTATGGAGAAAATTGGCTAAGATATTGTATCTTTCTGTTTATGAACCTGATTTAATTCTACCCTTAGATTCTCTCTGTTTATTTCATTAGAAGCTTATAACTTTCTCCGTGAATATCTTTCACATTTCAATTTTATTATTCAGTTTTTTCATTTATTGTTCTCATTGCATATAAACTCTTTTTTTTATTGCGGTAAAATATACATGACAAAAATTTGATCATTTTAACTATTTTTAAGAGTACATTAAGTGGCATTAAAGACATTCACATTTTGTGCAGTCATCACTACTATCTCTAGAACTTTTTCATAATCTTAAACTAAACTCTATTTTTTAAAAGTTAGATTACCTAATTGATTTTTTGCTACAATAAAGGATAATTATTAATTTTGTATAGTTATCTTACATGTGGAAAACTATCAGGAGTTTATCACTTATTCAAATCATTTATCTCTAGATTCTTTTGAATTTGCTACCTGGAAATCATATTGTCATCAAACACTTGCTATGCTGTTCCCTAAATATTTTTATATAATGTAATTGCTCATATTTTATATTGCTTTCTCTCTCTATTCTTAATCTTAAGTATTCTCTTCTCTCTTAAATTTTACTAATTTCCTATTCGGCTTTGTCTAATTAACCAGTTAACTCAGTTTTTGAGGATTTAATTTCTAGATTTTTATTTTTTTTCCAAATTTACCTGTTCTTTTGTTCATGGTGCTTGTTCTCTCAATTTGACTTCTCTTATATGTTCCTTTAAAAGTTTTAAATAATTCTTACATTACTTTAAAATTGTTCCTCTATTTTAGTTTTTCTGGGTGCTAACCTTCACATATGTTGTGCTTGTTTTCTCTTCTTCATGGTGAAATGTTTGACATTGAATTATTTATTTATTTTTGCTGTTAGCTCATCTTCAACGGTCCCCCATCCCACCCTACAGTCATCTCATAAATAATGTTACTTTGTAGGAAATGATTTCAAATTTTTTCCTAGCAGATGCTCAATATATTTCAAGAAAAAGTGACTCTTTCCTCCCTATTTACTGGCTTTGAGATATCTAAACAAAGGGAATGCAACAAATTTGGCTTTAACACAAGAACCTGCTAGAGGTAATAGCTTTTTTCATACCACAAGCTCAATTTACAGACAAGCTTCTCTTTCTGTTTTGAGCTGGAATTGGGCTACTTTTCATCCTCCTTTTCATTCCCAGAGAGGGAAGCTTCCCAGGCTTCCTACGTTATGCAGGTATCTTGGTTTCAGATTCTTATTTTACTTTGATCCAAGGAAAAACCCTTCTGCCACTTACTATGTGATAACCCAGACCTTCACCCATTACGTTCTGTTTCTGGTCCTCCTTCTCCCAGACTGCATCATCATCGTGATGCTAAATTCACTCTTAATATTAGACATTGACACATTTCTTTTTTTTAATGTTTATTATTTCCTTTTATGTTTAACTTTTTTCTGTTATATTTGGTACAGAATTTCTATGAGTAGAAGGAATGTTACTACTATTATTACATTTGTCTTTTTGCTGGTTCAGAAAAAAATTAAATGATAAATATTGTATGGAAATTTTAGTTAAAAGAGGAAAATGGCCATCGTATCATGACAACATAAGGATTGAGACCAGGTAGTTCTTTAGAAGTTAGAAGTATCAACTTCATAATTACTGTGTGGGTCTCTATGAGACAAAACAAAGAGATTAAAAACAAGGTTCAGAAATCAGTCAAGCCGTGGTGAAATAGGGGTTGCTTATTGGTATGGACTGAATGTTTACGTCACTCCCCAAAATTCAGATGTTGAAGCCCTAACCCCCAAGATGATAGTATTAGAAGGCGAGTGTCTTGGAGAGGTAATTAGATTTGAGATGAGATCATGAGGATGGGGCTTCGTGATAGGACTGATATCCTTATGAGAAGAGGACACCAGGGCTTTCTTCCACCATCGTCTGAGGATACAATGAGAAGGCAGCTGTCTATAAACTAGCAGGAGGGCCCCCACCAAGAACCCGACCATGCTGGCACCCTGATGTCAGACTTTTAGCCTCAGAACTGTGAGAAATAAATATCTGTTGTTTGGGCCACCCAATCTATGGCATTTTGTTATGGCAGCCCAAGCTAAAACACATATTTTCAAACATATTGTTTTTTTTTTTTTTTTTTGAGACAGAGTTTCAGTCTCTTGCCTGGGGCGAGTGCTGTGGCATCAGTCTAGCTCACAGCAACCTCAGACTCCTGGGCTCAAGTAATTCTTCTGCCTCAGCCTTCCGAGTAGCTGGGACTACAAGCATGAGCCACCATGCCCCGCTAATTTTTTCTATATATATTTTTAGCTGTCCAATTAATTTCTTTCTATTTTTGGTAGAGACGGGGTCTCGCTCTTGCTCAGGCTGGTCTCGAACTCCTGAGCTCAGAACGATCCGCCCACCTCGGCCTCCCAGAGTGCTA
>CAUYSK010017431.1:0-28820 GCA_963575035.1 Avahi laniger
AGTCTCACTGTGTTGCCCAGGCTAGAGTGCCGTGGCGTCAGCCTAGCTCACAGCAACCTCAAACTCCTGAACTCAAGCCATCCTCCTGCCTCAGCCTCCCAAGTAGCTGGAACTACAGGCATGCACCACCATGCCCGGCTAGTTTTTTCTATATATTTTTAGTTGTCCAATTAATTTCTTTCTATTTTTAGTAGAGACGGGGTCTCGCTCTTGCTGAGGCTGGTTTCGAACTCCTGAGCTCAAACAATCCGCCCGTCTTGGCCTCCCAGAGTGCTAGGATTACAGGCGTGAGCCACTGTGCCCGGCCCAATTTAGTTTTTTAAAAAATAAGTTTCCTTATAAAGAAAAAAAAAGTTCATTTTTAACGTAATGATTAGCAAACGATATTTGGTTTGCTTTAAAACCGTCTTACTTATTGTAAATTAACAAATTGGAATTCATGTTGATGTAGTATTCTCTGGGGAATTTGGTTAATGTGAGTACTTTGCTAAAGGACTGGTTCCCTCTAAGAAATTTTGAAAAAGAAATTAATTTTCTGAGCTTGAAACACTGAAGGCCGGATGATGGAACCTGGTAATTTCATCTAGCTCATTACAAGATGCAAGGTCTCATGACAGCCAACCAACTGGACTTCCCTGAGAAGAAATCCTGTAATTCAATGTGTCACCTTTAGCATGAAATAGACACAAGGCAGATATGTTTTGGAGACTTTGCCATAATGGCATTTTAGCTATGATCCAGTGTTATCGTTCCTAGTCTGGAGATGTAGATAAATTGAAGGCCAAAGGAAGTAAATCAGTTATCAAAGATTGTAATTGATATCAGTTCAAACTTGAAATTATAATTAGTGCCTCCTAGACTAGCACATGAAACTGTTTTTCAGAGCCTTTATGAAATAATGTCACAGCTATATAATGTGCATATCCACGACTGTATGTATCTACCTTTCCTGTTTCAATCTGCTAGGTTAAGATTTTTTTCAAATCTACTCTGTAGATTTTATCACATGAGCAAATGCCTAACTTTGAAAGTAGAATGGAGGAAATTGACTAAGAATCTAATACCCGCTAGGCACTGTTCTAGGCATACTACATCTTAGTTCATTATTTACTCAAACCTTAGGATGTGTCCCATATGTATTCTCTAATGATATCTGTCATTCCATCAGGTTATAGCCAAGATTATCATTAAATAAAAATCATCATTACTGTAAATCATTTTTAATCATTTCATTATATATAACACTGAAGTGTCACTATCACTGAATAATCTCACAGTAATAGATTATAAACGTTCACTGAAAACAAGCCTGGAGGCAATGACAATTCTGCTTCAGGCTAAATCAACAGCTGATTCTTCCACAGAGGAGGTTTCTCTTCTCTCTTGCTACACACTTAAAAAAAAACCTCGCGCGAAAGACCACATACCGTATGATTCCATTGATACGAAGTGTCTAGAATAGGCAAATCTATAGAAACGGAAAGTAGACTAGTGGCTGCCTGGCTGGGGCTGTGTGTGGGAGAATGTTGGAGGAAGAGAAGTGACTGCTAATGGATAGGGGTTTTTTGGGGGGAAAAGGTGTGATGGAAATTTTCTAAACTTGAAGGTGACAATGGTTGCACAGCTCTGTAAATATTCCAAAACCCATGAATTGTACACTTTAAATAGGTGAATTGTACTGTATGCAAGTGGTATCTCAATAAAGCTGTTATTTTTAAAAGTTCTGAATTTCTGCCATCCAATTGCATAATCTATTCAGATTAACCCTGTGAGAAACTCTCTTAATAGCACTGGAGAGTTTTACCATTAATGAAGAGTTATAACTTCAGAAAGTAATTGATAATATAAAAATGAATTCCAGTACAGGAGACAGGAACTTACGGAAACAATGGGGAGTGATAGACCAACACCCCGACTGGGAATTACTCATGAGCAACGTAAAATCATTCACTGATCTAGTTCTTTATGAAACAATAACACAGAAAATTCTGGTCCACTCCAGGATTCTGTTGTGTGTCCTCAATAGGCTCAGCTGCTCTGTACTTCATTCATAAAAAAGCTAACTGTTGCCCATAGAGTTCTAGTTGTATGATCTCTAATCTTTCCTTTCTGGCTCTGCAGTATCCCGTCCCTTTCTTTGCATCACTCGACAATGCCTTTTCATCATTTCTCTTCCCACATGGTTTTACAGATTTTCTAGGACACTCTCCCCTCTTTAACACTTAAAAAAAAGTAGCACCCCTATACCCCAGGGAGCCCCAACTGAATAAGGTGAGAATGAATGGTTCAGATAAATACCTTGGGTAGGGATGGATATAAGCATACTTTTATTGCTCTCTTAATCATTAGATTCCTGGAGGCACCTCTTTACTGGGCAACATTAAATATTTAAATTTTCTGGATATCCCCATAAGAAATCTCTTGCTTTACCTGCCAACATGAGTTCTGAGGGAAGGCCTTACCTGGCACAAACAGCAGTGGTGCTCCGAAGGCTAAGGAGGGTTCCGGCTGAGACTCCTGGCCCCTCACCTCACGTGTTGATGAAGGCAGGGAAGGCTGCCATGGCTTTCCCTTCCTGGGCTTGCCCATCCTGCTAATTTTAGGCTGCTTCCTCATGCGGCTGCCATGGGTATCAGAGCATGTGGTTCCCCTCGGTGGAGCTATTTTCTCCTGAGAGCCTCACTTGTTTGTTTTCAACTTCTCTCCCTTCTCTTCCCCCTACCCACCTCTGAAAAAATTAAACATTTTTCAGAATTATGCTTACTCTGACCTGCATTTATTCCTAAATCCAAGAGAACAAGGAAAACTTTTCACATTAGATTTTAGTTGTAGCAAGATTTAGTCTGTAGCAAGATTTCCAAAATCGTGTTTACCTAACAAATATTTACTAGGTTCCTACAGTGGATAAGATGTTGTTCTAGATCACTGCAATACAATGATGACTAAAGTAGACATGTATTTCACTGATAAAATCTTAATAACAGAGATTTATCAAACTTCCACTATGTTCTGTGGAAGATCTTAGAATAAAAATCAATAAGTAAGGCTTCATTCTTCAAAGCGATTACAGATATTTCAATATGCAGAGAGACTCAAAGACATGGATCTTATAAATTCCTTTTGAAATTGAGTTTTGAGAATAATGAATGGATTCACTCATTCAGTTAATCAGTAAAAATGGATTTAAGAGTATTGTATGAACCTAGTACTCTGCCACTGGAGGGAATAAATAAAAGTATACAAGTCTCTCCTTTAGAAAGATTACAATCTAAACAAGAAACAATTGCTCAATTGACAAATATTTAGTGGATGTTTACTATGCACATGTTTGCAGTTTTCTCCACTGAAGACTTCTTAATTATCTTTTTCCCAAGAGACATTGTTCTGAAAGTACTTATATGCTAAATAAAATTTTCTAGCAATTTATTTCTTATATTTTATTAATCAAAGGTAAAATTTTGCCAACTAGATTTTTTTTGTTTGTTTGTTTGTAGCTCACTGCAACCTCAAACTCTTGGGCTCAAGCGATCCTCCTTGCCTCAGTCTCCTGAGTAGTTGGAATTACAGGCGTGAGCCACAACGCCCAGCTAATTTTTCTACTTTTAATAGGGACACAGTCTCACTCTTGCTCTGGCTGGTCTCAAACTTCTGAGTTTAAGCAATCTTCCTGCCTTGGCCTCCCAGGGTGTTAGGATTACAGGCATGAGCCACCGCACCCTACCCCAACTAGAGCGTTTAACTAACATGAAACAATTTGTATTTACCCATTCTTGTAGATGCAAGGATGGAATGATCCAAGTTCTTGACCTTGAGTTAGCAGTTCAGTGAGAGAGAAGACAGGCAATCGATTATGTTGTAATGTGGCACCAGAGAGGAGGGTGCGAATTGTCACAGACAGGGTGAGTCTTCATAAAGAAACTACTGCCCAAGATGAGTACTGAAAAATGAGAAACTTAGTAGGTTAGGAGCAACATGAAAATTTAGGGAGATGTGAGAAAGCATATTTTATAGTGCATAAAACAAAGATAAGGTGTGATTTGAAAAATGTGGCTGGGATGAGGTTGCAGAGGAGGAGAAAGCCTTGATTATGAAGAACGTTGAATGCCTAGGTGATAAAGATTTTGAGGAGATGTGATCAAATCTGCGTTTGAGAAAGATTCCTCCAGTGGCTGTGTGGAGGCAAGACTAGAGTAGTCCACAGGCCAGGGCAGAAGTTCAGGCTGAAATTGATGATAGTGGTGGTGTGTGCCTATAGTCCTAGTTACTCGGGAGGCTGAGGTAGGAAGATGGCTTGAGCCCAGGAGTTTGAAGCTGCAGTGAGCTATGATTGTGCCACTGCATTCCAGCCTGGGCAACAGAGTAAGACCCTGTCTTTAAAAATAAAAATTATAATAATAAAATTGATGATATCCTGAACTGAGGCCATGGAGGAGAAATGAAGTTTGAAGCAGTTACAGCCCCAAAGCAAGATATTATGTTTTTATATGTTATTGGAATAAGCAAACAGACTGCTTATTAACTTAAAGGATATAAGTATGCAAGTGAAGCAAACAATATGGAAACTCCATGCAGCATCTCAAGATTTTCTTATATATCTCCCTGATCATTTTGCTATTCCATGGAGCCAGAGGAGTTGAAAAACCTAGAGAAGCCATTCCAGTGTTCAAAGCACAAGTGATGACTATCAACAAAATAAGACACATCTGAACACATTCAACTTAGGATTTTTACTCAACTTGAATAAGACTGAACATGTCCATTATTTATTTATATCTGTGGATAACTGCCCCTGTAGGTTCACGGTCTGGACACATCTTCCATATGAATATAACTAAGCTTCCTAATACTTGGAAAGAGGTCCTTAGCACCTTGTTGAGTAAAAATAGGTTACAATACTCCAAGATCTCAGGCCTGTAATCCTAGCACTCTGGGAGGCCGAGGCGGGCGGATTGTTTGAGCTCAGGAGTTCGAGATCAGCCTCAGCAAGAGCGAGACCCCGTCTCTACCAAAAATAGAAAGAAATTAATTGGACAACTAAAAATATATAGAAAAAATTAGCCGGGCATGGTGGTGGCATGCCTGTACTCCCAGCTACTTGGGAGGCTGAGGCAGGAGGATGGCTTGAGCCCAGGAGTCTGAGGTTGCTGTGAGCTAGGCTGACGCCATGGCACTCACTCTAGCCAGGGCAACAAAGTGAGACTCTGTCTCAAAAAAAAAAAAAAAAACTCCAAGATCCATTGGATAAAATTATATTGACCTTTATATGTACACAATATACTTTGGAGTATGGAAAAATAGTGGAATATTGCTCAGTATAATGTTAGTATGTATCTCTTGGAGTAGTATTTCTTATAGTTATTTTCTTCTTTACTGAAATATTTAAATTAACAATATGCATTAATATTTTAAATAAAAGATATTTTAATTTTTCAAAATGGGAGCTCCCTATACTAAGCAAAATTTAAATTTAAAACAGAAGAATTTCATAGTAAATACTTTTATCCAGTCTATTTGTAACCGAATTAGACAAGGATGACGTTTCACGTTTATTGTAGATTAATTAGTATAAAATTATATCCTCTCATTATGCAATCCTTTAAAAATAAAAAAAGATATTTCAACACTAAGAACAATTCTAACATTAACCATTCCACAGGATTTCTATTTTATTGTCAACATTATCAGAGCTTGTGAATGGAAGCACTTTGAAAGCTGCTCTTTGAAAGTTAGTTTGCTGGGTAATGCTTCCTTTCAAATACTGAACAGATGAAGTTGTTGTTTGTGGTAAGTGAATAGCACACACTTCAATTCACTTCTTAAGATCCCATGTTTACAAAGAGTAATTTTTATTGTTTGGCTTCTTTTTTTTTTTTTTAAATAGGTAAAACAGCATCTTGAACTGCATATTTTTCTTGGACAAACATTTCTGTCATTTTAATCTGGTTAAACTGTATTTAGGCAGCGTGGAGGTGGCAACTATAATTTGTCTTCCAGGAACACTCTGTCCTTCCTAGTCACTACTGTTCGACTGTTCTTTTAGGCTATCAGATCTTACACTGAGATTATAAGAACACATTTATCAAACTCTAATGAAAATCTGTCCATAAAAATGTCAGTGGTTTATATTTATTTCTGGATACCAACTATTAGGACAATCTTTTTCATTTTTCCAAAAGAAGCACGAGTAGCAGTAGACACTTCTTAAAAATTTGCAATCAATGTGCATAAAAGTTCTCTGCATGCTAAAGGCGACCAACAATTGGTTCTGTAAATATAAGGAGTACAATAAACACAAGGAATTCGGGGAAGGAGGGTCAAAAAGCTTTTCTATCTCCTTACTTTTGTGGTGCTCTGTGTTACTTTCATAAAAATTTTAATGTCTAATTAAGAATCTGAAGTGTGTTTGTCAGTTCCCATTATAAAAAATGATACTAAAATAAGATACTTAGCAAAGCTGTCTCCTTTATAACATTACTTTCTTTCTTTTTTTTTTGGAGACAGAGTCTCACTCTGTTGCCTGGGCTGGAGTGCCGTGCGTGGCATCAGCCTAGCTCACAGCAACCTCAGACTCCTGGGCTCAAGCAATCCTCCTGCCTCAGCCTCCCGAGTAGCTGGGACTACTGGCATGCACCATGATGCCCGGCCACTTTTTTCTGTGTATTTTTAGTTGTCCAGCTAATTTCTTTCTCTATTTTTAGTAGAGATGCGGTCTTGCTCTTGCTCAGGCTGGTCTCGAACTCCTGAGCTCAAACGATCCTCCCGCCTCAGCCTCCCAGAGTGCTAGGATTACAGGCGTGAGCCACTGTGCCCGGCCATAACATTACTTTCAAAGCAGTGTTACTCAATAGATGAAGATATTCATGCTCTGGCTAATTACTATTAAAAGAAGCAGTACTGTTAATTTGACAAAGATCTACAGTAACAATTAGTTTTAGTCCTATTTGAGGGCAGTGAGGCACGCAATTTAAAAATATACGTAAATATTCTTCCCAGATTTTATATTTCTGACAGCTAAATTAGAACTTTGCAACCTAAAATATCTTTGTAAGACCCTTCAAAATCAGTAGCAACAAAATAGTTCAATTTGCTACCCAAAAGTATGACTGATAAGCTGTAATGGTTGACATTCTTATTCTTCTTATTGCTATTTTAACTCTGTTTTCTTTAAAAGAAAAGCACATAGATTTAAAAGCTTTGTGTAGGTATGGATTTCATATTTCATACTGTATTATTATACTTTGGTGATTCTCAGTATTAATTAGAAATCACAGAATCTTCACCTTATGATTGCTGTGGTTTAAGGTTAATTTTAAAGCATAGTTTATCATGCAGTTAAGTCTTTGTTTCTAAACACAATTTTGTTCTCTACTGCTACAAACAGCAGGGCAGTTTAAAAACTTTGTTAAGAAAGAGTAGTAACTGAAGTTAACACACTAGAATTTCAAATGCATGAACACATCCCCACATACTGGTCAAGGGCCACATTACATGTGATTTTTCACGTTTATGCCTGTTTGCATGTTATTGGAATTCCTGTAATTAGAAGATGGAAAACAAACACAAAGAAATCGTACAGTTATAAAAAGAGAGCATTTAAAAAATGTTTCTGGCATTGATGATGTAAACATACTGAGAAGGAAACTGAAGCCAGTATGTAAATTTGGAGCTGGAAAGGAGGTTGGGATAATTGTGAGGGTGAAACTTGAGGAGGACTCCTATAACAAATACCTAGAATTATTATTCTTTATGTGTAAATTACATGGCGTAGTCTATAACATACAATATTATCAATAAAACTGTTTCGTTTGCATCTATTAGAAAGAATGGGCACATTTCCCTCTCTGCTGTTTCATTTACATAGCAGTAGAGTTATTTCTCCCATCTCAGTCTTTTCTGGGACAGGACCATACCCACTTAGGATAACAGAAAAAGGACTTTATTTATTTAATTAATTTAATTTTTAAATTTATGACAGGGTCTTGCTGTATCACCCAGGCTGGAGTGCAGTGGTACAATCAGAGCTCACTGTAAGCTCGAACTTCTGGGCTCAAGCCATCCTCCTGCCTCAGCCTCCCAAAGTGCTGGTACTGCAGGTGTGCACCACCACACCCAGCTTTGAAAAAGGACTTTTTATAATGCAATTCAGAATAAAGAAAGAAACTTCTATGGGCTGAATTTTGTCCCCCATTACCCTCGGGATTCATATGCTGAAGTTCTGACTCCCAGTACCTCAGAATGTGACTATATTTGGAGATAGGTCCTTTAAAGAGGCAAAGTAAAATGAAGTCATATGGGTGGGCACTAATCCAATACAACTTTGTAAGAAGAGGAGTGTAGGACACAGAGAACACATAGACCAAGGGAAGACCACGTGAACACATAGTAGGGAGGTGGTCATCTATAAGCCAAGGAGAGGGGTCTAGAAGAAACCAAATCCACTGGCACCTTGATGTTAGACTTGTGGCCTCCAAAACTATAAGAAAGTAAGTTGCTGTTATTCAAGCCACCCACTCTGTGGTATTTTGTTATGGAAGCCCTAGTAAACTAATATAGAAACACATTCTCAATTTTTCAAATTTAAGGTCAAAACAGAACATTTGATTTTTTCTAGTCAAAATCCGTCCTCTTTCCACTTCCTTCAACAGCCATTCTCATCTTTGTAAATGTCATTATTATCTACCCAGCTGCTCAAGTCAGAAAACTACCAGTGGCTCAGCATTCCTCATGTTTTCTAGTCCCCTACAAACCACCTATCACAATCTTGTTAATCCTATTCCCAAAGTATGTTTTAAATCTACTGCTTCACTTCATCTCCACTACCACTGCCTTAGTCCCTACCTTTATCATCTCTCATTTGGATTATTGCAAAAGCTTCCTAAGTAATCTGTTTTCCTCCATTTTCTCTCCTAACCCAGCAATCCTGACCAGTTCGGTAGCAAAAGCAGTCTTTTTCTTAACACATATGATCACTACCCCTCTCTCCTGGCTTAAATGTCTTAGCAGTACTTGGAATAAAACTAAACTGTTTAACATGTCCTACCTGATCTAGCCTCTGCCTGTCTCTAAATATATCTGGTATCCCTGTGCTTCATCCACGCTAATTTTCCTTCAGTTCCTGGAAAATGTCAAGTTCTTTCCTGCCTCAAGGGCTTTATTTTGCTCCCTTCACCTAGAATGTCTCAGGGCTTGATCCTTCTCCGCCTTTGTTCTCAGTTTTAATTGCAACTTTTCCATTGAGGCCTTCACTAACCATCCTATTTCAAGGATTCACTCTTCTCCATCTGTACCCCTTGTTTGTATTTATTACAACTTGAAATACTTTATTCTGCCTCCCTACTTGTTTCTGTCTATCTCTCTGCTAGAATTGGGTGGACAGCACAGAGTGCCTGCTCAGTAAAGACTGATTGAATGAATCTTGCAAAAGATTTGACTGCCTGTGTATGTTTCAGGCTGAAGCCGTAATGCTAGGCCAAAGACCAAGGAGAAGAGACGAAACCTTTTAAGACAGGGGATAAAAAGAGGGGAACTCTCCAGATGCAGGGACTCATTGAAGAAGCAAACAAAGCATGGCTGCACAACTGCTTGATTGAATGAAGGCTCTAACTTGGAAAGCAGTTGCCCACTCAAGGTAGAATCTATTATTTAGTTACAACTGTTGACAAATTCTTTTGGATAGTACCATTCCGTCCTTTCAAAAGTTAAAAAAAAGGATTACATTTGCCATACATCTTTATTATTAGATTAATAGAACTTTCTTCACTATACTGTAATTACTGATTTTTGTGTCTCATTGACTAGAATTCCTTGAAGTCAAGACATTATTTTATTTATCTTTGTATTGCCCAGAACCTAACAGAGTTCCTTCCATGTAAGTGCTCCATAAATGTTTGCTGATTCACGTGGTGCTACTTAATATCCTTGAAGCCAGAAGTTTATTTGGACTATGTCCACAGTTTCTATTTAACTAGAAGAAAGCAAGAAAGAAGTATAAGATGTGAAAGGACAGTGAAAAGGTGAATGGGAAAATAGACTTTATGGTATGAAGAACTGTGATGTCAATGAGAGGAGAAGGAACATGGTAGAACAACATGCACTTAACAATTATCCAGAATTCTAGGCTAATAGGATTATCCACAGGCAGCTGGTAGGTACATAGATAATGTTGGTCTTTTGCTCCTCTGAAAAAGTTTTAAAACACATGTTATCGCATAGTTTACCAGGAGTAATCCACAAAGTAGGAGCAAGTCACATGAAGGTTACAGAAAATTAGGATAAGAACAGTTATGATTTCTTGATAAAGGATTGTAGTGGATTGAATAGAGTCTCCCGAAAATTCGTGTTTATCTGGAACTTCAGCATCTTATCTTATTTCTAAATACAGTCATTCCATTCAAGAATGGACTGCATGTTTGTTGGTGGTCCCATAAGATAATACAATATTTTTACTGTACCTTTTCTATGTTTAGATATGTTTAGCTACACAAATACTTACCATTGTGTTACAACGGCCTACAGTAGTCAGTACAGTAGCACACTGCACAGGTTTGTAGCCTAGGAGGAATAGGTTATGCAACATAGCCTAGGTGTGTAATAGGCCATAACATCCAGGTTTGTGTAAATACACTCCACGATGTTTGCACAATGATGAAACCACCTAACAATGCATTTCTTGGTATGTATTCCCATTGTTAAGCAATGCATGACTGTAATGTCTTTGCAAATGTAATTAAATTATGGCTCTAGAGATGTAATTAAGTGTGGATCTAGATTAGATGGACCCTAAATATAATGGCTGGTGTTGTCAAAAAAGAAAGGAGAGGGAGATCACATAGACAAAGGGAAGGAGGCCACTCAAAGATAGCCGTTGAGGTTGGAGATATGCTGCCTCAAGCCAAAGAACACCAGGAGTAACCAAAAGCTAGAAGCAGCAAGGAAGAATTCTTCCTAAAGTCTTTGGAGGGAGTGTGGCACTACCGATACCTTGATTTTCAACTTCTGGCCTCCAGAACTGTGAGAAAATAAATTTCTATTGTTTTAAGCCACCCAATTTGTGGTCATTTGTTACAACAGCCCCAGAAAATTAAATACAAACATCAGAAGAAAATTGAGGGATAATCTCTTCAATGACACAAATGAACTCAAATTGGCATTCCAAGATACATAGCCCTAAAATGTTTGCCATCTCCAAAAGCAATGTTTACCAAAATAGAAACTTCTAATTCACTTAAAAGAGCCAAATAATTCAGTATATAACTCATAAAATGAGATCCTCCTGGCACTCAATATTTTAAAAATTTCATAGAAGAATTACTACCTTGATGTAAACAATATATAAACACACATAGTTTGGAAAGAAAAGGAAGACTTGATTAGAGTTATGTATTTAATTTTAGATTAAGGTTGTAATTATGCATCTCCATACTTTCAATGTTTTCTGTTTTGGAGGCAAGTAAGATTTTTCTTATCTGCAACTTTTAAAACCATAAGATTAACACTATTTATAGAAATCTGGAAATTAGAGAAGGGAAAAAAATTGCTTCAAATTCTAATACTCTAACACAACAATTTCTAGTATTTTGTTATATTTCTTTTCCATTCATTTTTAACATGGCTACAAGTAGGACACATACAATTTTATATCCTGCTTTAAAAAAAAACTTTACTATTGTGTCATGGACATTTTACAGTCTTCCAATTCATAATTTTACCAGCCACATATCAATACCCATTTCCTCATTGTTGGAACTTAGTTAAGTTGCTTTTAATTTTTGCTTTGGAAATAACACTACAATAAAAATCTTGTTCATACTTTTATTTGCCTGCTTTCTTGTTTTTATATATCCTAGAATTGGGAGGGTGTCACATAGCAGGTGTCCAATAAAGATTTGTTGAATGTGTCTTATATTTCCTTAGGACAGAATCCAGAAATAATATAGTACAGATAAATCATTTAGTGCAATGTCTCATAATAAATATTGCTATTATTATGAACTATTATTAAGTAAAATTTACTGGCTCGAAATACATCACCAAATTTATCAAAAGGTCATGATAGGCTGGGCATAGTGGCTCACACCTGTAATCCTGGCACTTTTGGAGGCCGAGGTAGGAAGATTGCTTGAAGTCAGTTGTTTGAGACCAACCTGAGCAAGAGCAAGATCTCATCTCTACAAAAAATAGAAAAATTATCCAGATGTGGTGGCGCACGCCTGTAGCTCCAGCAACTCGGGAGGCTGAGGCAGGAGGATTGCTTGAGTCCAACAGTTTGAGGCGGCAGTGAGCTATGATCATGCCATAACACTCTAGTCCAGGAGACAGAGTGGCAAAATAAAAGTTAAGATAATTTACAATGCTGTCAGCACCATTAATTAATTAATTCAATAAATATGTTCTGAGCACAAGCTATGGGTTGGGAACTGTTGAAGATACTAGGGGAGAGAACACAGAACAAAAAAGGCAAAATCCCTTCCTTTATGGAATTTTCATTCTAATGGAGGAGACAAAGTTATGTATCTATTTATGTAACATATAAATAGATTGTATTTAATTGCATATCGATGTTCTCATTTTTATATATTATATAATAAACATTATATATTTATATATTATATAATAAAATGTCAGGTTGTGATAATAGATATGAAGAAAAATAAAGCAGGATAAGATGATAGGGAGTTAGGGGATGGCTTTTTGGATCGGGTGGTCAGGGAAGACTGGAGAGGTCACATGAGTAGAGACCCGAATGGCGGAAATGAGGTGAGATCCAGCGGGAGCAGTACAGCTGGATGGAAGGGAGCAAGGAGAAGAGTGGGACAAAAATGAATACTTCTTTTAGTTGTCTCTCAGCAGTCTGAGCATTATTTTCTTCAATAAAAACCGGTAAAAAGTACTTTACTTTTGTTCTAAATTAAAACTATTTTATTTCTGGTGATAAGGACTGCTTTTCCAAATGTTCTCTTACTAGTAGTTCAGGAGAAATAATACTAATAATAGTAAAAGTTAACACTTAAAAAACTCTTGCCATGAACAAGGTACTGCATATTTTTTTTTTACTTTACTAAGTCCTTGCAACAACCCAGTGATATATGGATTATTAGCATAATTATAAAAATTATGGCTGAGATGTAATATTCTGCAAAACAGACCATTAGTAAATGTCTGTGTGTTCCGGGGGATAGAAGGACAGAGGTCTGAGGTGAGCTGTAGGCTTAGACTCTGAACCCAGATAAACCAGCACCAGAGGCCATTCTCAACAATCTCATGCTGCTTTTATACAGCACATTTATATTATGCTAATAATCTTGTGATCCTATACTTGTTTCACCTTAGAGATAACCACAGCCTATTTTCTAAGATCTTATACCACAGTTTCACAAACTTAGGAGGTTAAAAGGAACACCCAGAAATGTCCATTCCACTTTCTATAGGCAAGATCAATCTTTAAAAACATTCCAGATAGAGATGTATACATGTGGCAGAGATGGCTGTCCACCAATTCGTGCTTGCCCTTTCATAGTAGAAAGTATTAATAGTACTTGGGAACTCAGAGACTATGTTTCCAGCACCCTTGTTTCTAGGTGTGTGGTTCTTGCTAATGTTATCTTGTTAATGTAGTGACACATGGCAATTCATAGATAAGGGTTTTAAGAAACTCCCCTTGCCTCCCTTATCCCCAAGGCCCTGGAACTCAGTTTCCACTCATTAGGAATAATCATTTAGGCTGTTAAAAAGGTAAAAAATACACTTTTATTATTTTAAGCCACTCAAATTTTAATATTTATTTTTTGTAGCAGCATGTGCATATCTTAAAGATCCTGTATTTCATAACTTCCCTTTTAATGATATATTCTGAGGCAACAAGTCCTTAAGGTTAAAAGACAATAAGCAAAAGCCCTACAAAAGCAATGAAGCTGTCAAAATAAGAATAAAGTATGTTTGTAGGCATTCTACCACTTATAATGTTGAAATTATGCTTTCTTTGCTTAAACATCTTGTCATTTTTACACTTATTTCTGTAACATACTATTGCAGGTTGAATTTGGTCTCCCAAAAAGGTATGTTAAAGTCCTAACCCCCAGTACTCCTGACTGTGACCTTATCTGAAAATAAATTCTTTGCGGATGTAATCATGCTAAGATAGGGTCATAATGGATTAGGGTAGGTCTTAATCCAATAATTGGTGTCCTTATAACAGGAAAATTTGGAGACAGCCACAAAGGGAAAACACCAGGTGAAGGTGGAGGTGGGAATTAGAGTGATGCTCCTACAAGGAGTGCCAACGATTGCTGGCAACCTCTAGAACCTAGGAGAGGTTTGGAAAAGTTTCTCTCTCTAAGGCCCCCAAGAGGGAATCGAGCCTGCTGCCACCTCAATTTTGGAATTTTGGCCTTCAGAACTGTAAGACAATACATTTCTGTTGTTGTAAGCCACCCAATTTATGGTAATTTCTTACAGTTGTAAGACACACACTTAAACATAATCTAGCGCAGATACTTCTTAATCTCAAATATATTTTTCAGTTGGAGATAATGAAACGTGGCCTTTCGTGAAATTCCTTCTAGGTTCTCAACATTCATCCCAAAGTGACAGGTTCTAGCACTGTCTAAAATTTCCAAAATGTGTTATTTCATGTTCTGCTACATAGTAAGAGATTATGTTAACACTGGCCTAGGAAATAGACTTTGTTTTTACGAAGCAGAGACTGCAGTCATATGCATTACTTAATTTTCTCTGATCGAATGAGGCGCTGCAATTTAAGCTTATCTTCCAGGGGAGTGCAGAAAGTGATGAGAGCCAATACTTTATCAGGAACCTGAACTGGGTTTGACATTTAATGCAAGTAGCTTCAGCCATTGCAATCGATATATCTCACACCCTCAGATTAGCTCCAGTTGAAGCTAAGGGGTAAAATAAAAGTATTCACCTGCTTTTATATCCACATTTGTGAATTTCACCTGCTACTTCAAAATCTTAAGAGAAGGGAGAGTAAAATATTAAAAAGACTAAATCCATGAACAGAAAGACAACCAATAAGAAAATTTTTTTCTTCATTAAAAGGCCCTGTTCACGCCAAGCCGTTGTTAAAAGCACGTTAACACCTTCTTCGTTTGTCTTCGCAAACTCCAACTTCTGTAACTGGCATTTCCCTCTTAAAGCAACGCAAAACGGCACACTGCGCAAGCGCCGGGGTCAATGCGTCCAGGGAGCATTCTGGCGCAGGCGCGCGGGCCGGGAAGTGGGCGGGCTCCCGCGCGTGCTCTGCAGTTCACTTCCGGCTACCCCCTCCCCCTCCCTCACGTAGCCACCTCCCCCTCTCCCTTCTCCTCCCCAGTCTCTTCCCCAACTCTTCCCACCCCTCGCGTTCTCCGCCCCGCTCGCCTCCTGTCCTCCTCCCGCTTCATCCGGGTCGCTGACGGCTGTCTCTGCACTGGACAGCAGTGGCGGCTGCTTTTCTCTGAGGAACCCGGTAAAGTTTCACAGGGGCCGGGAGGGGAGCAGCGGAGCAGCCGCACAGACGCCGGAGAAGCCCTGGTGATCGCCGCCACTAGCTGAAGGAGGAGGTTCCCAGGAGTTGAAGACCTGCCTCAGCAGCCGGCTGCCTCGCTCTCTGGGGAGGGGCCGCCCCCTGTCGCCTTGGGCTTCCCCTGCCCTGAGGGGCCGGGTGAGTCGTTGCCCCCGGTGGGTTCGGGGGCGTGCGATGGCGTTAGGGAGGGGGGCAGGCTTGGTTGGGCGGATACAGGCCAGCCTGGCGCAGGGCGCTCTCTCAGCGCTTCCTGGGGGTGAAGGGTGGGGTGCGAGGCTAGGGTCCGGGCTCCCTGGTCTGGGGGCTGGAATGTCGCACCTCCCTGGGGAAGAGCCTCCCTCGGCTTGAGGCCGTGGGGTGCCAAGCCTCGTTCCCCGGCCTCTGCGGCTGCTGCCAGCGGGCGGCTGCCGTAGTTGTCTGCTTGGCCGCGAGGTTGGGTGTGTGCAGATGATTTCTCTTCCCCGGTCCCGGTGAGCTGATCTGGGTGCATGTTCAGGGAAAGACGGGACTAAGCTGCTTCTCATTCCCCTACCTGTTGCTGGCGAGAGGACGCTTTCTGAGTTTTTAAAGAAAAGGATGGTTAAACCTCGAGCGTGGAAATATTGGGTGTTTTCCTATCCTCCCCTAATTAAAAAAAAAAATATATATATATATATGTGCGTGCGTGTGTGTGTGTGTGTGTGTGGGAGACAATGCAGAACTCTCGGGAGCTGTCGAGTTCTGATGCCCCAAAAGAATGAAATGAAATCTGTTAATGGATGGGTTTTGGAATCGGACACTTTGGGCACTTACTAGCCGGAACGTAGGAAAATTGGGTTTTGAAACTTCGCAGGTTCTGTGTAAGGAGTATGACTACTACAAGAATAAGGCTGACTTCCTGTAATAGTTATTTAGTAACGCGAGGTGTTTAAAAATTTATGTCGGTTTAGATGAGGTGGACTCTGATTGTTATTTGTGTCTTTTTTAACAAGCGAAGAAATAGTCAGTGTACTGGAAAGTTCTACAAATTTCGCCATCAGACTACTAGTGTCCCAGCCCCCATTCCTATTCTTGAAAAATCAGCAGTGCTGGGATTATTTGCAAATCTTTGTTTTCATCTTCAAATAATTGTCTCAGAGGTATAGATAGATATAGATTGCCCAGGGGAGATTTTTTTTTAGTCACAGTTACCACTAGTAATAGAAAATGTTGAATTTTGGGGAGACTCTTGCTATTTAAACTGCATATTTTTTCTGTATCATAATTACACACATTGATTTAACTTTAAAATTAGTAGTGAGGTTGTAATATTAGTGTTTTGATTTGTAAAATAGGATCTTTGGAGATGATTTTTTTTAAATGTTTACCGGTTTATTATAATACAAAGGATATTACAGAGGATATAGTGGAGGTGATGTTTTGAGATTATGGCTTGATAAGAGAATCCTAATTTTCTCTCTGGCCTATTAGTATGAACATTGGAAGAGTAATTTAAATTGTAGGATATTTCTAAAAATTTCCATTATTGGTTTTATTTCTGTTACAGATGAGAGCTTCAGTTTTCTGTTGCTGTGGAGGTAGGTATTAGAAGGTTTAATTATACTAGGATTTGAGGGAGATTGCAAGGTTATATTTCTGCAATTAGCTAAATTTTTCACTGTGTATACTTGATTTTTTCGGCAGTGGAAAAGTGTCTTATTTCTTATTCCCGTTGAAATTATTTAAAGCAAAAAGTAAAAAAAAAAATCTGATTAATTTCATCAAGATTCTTAGTATTTCCATTAGTTTAGTTTACCACAAGAGAACTAAAAGTCAAAGATGATTAATGTTTTAAATTTTGCAGAGAATCATAGTGATGTGTTTTTCCGAACATTTCTATATGATGCATTAAAAAAATACAACTGATTGGGTTTTGAAACAGAATGATACTTATGTAGCATATTATAAAATATATTTAATGTTTACTATATAGCAGTTATTGTATCCTAGCCCTTGGAAGAGCAATTATACATCCTTTTTCCTTTGAAGTCATACTAACTTTTTTCTGTTTCCTCAGACTTGGGTACCTCCAACTTTCCAGTGTTTCAGAAGAAAATTTTTTATTGAAACTGGAAGACCAAAATAATAAGCATGTTGTGCTGGGGAAATGCATCGTTTGGACAGCTAGGTTTGGGTGGAATTGATGAAGAAATTGTACTAGAGCCCAGAAAAAGTGACTTTTTTACACATAAAAAGGTCCGAGATGTAGGATGTGGACTCAGACATACTGTATTTGTTCTGGATGATGGAACAGTGTACACATGTGGATGTAATGATCTAGGACAGCTAGGTCATGAAAAATCCAGAAAGAAACCGGGTAAGTTGAAAATATTTTATTTGCTATTTCTAATAATTATATCATTTTAAGTTTGAAGTATCATATGATTTCTCTAGTCCTAAGTGTATATTCTTTATCAAACATTAAAAGCAAAGTAAGAATTAAATATATCCTTTACATTTGCATGCTTCTAAGAACTTTGTGTTTTTTTTGTTGTACTGTTATAAACTCTTACTTCGTGGTGATGTAAAACAATAGGAAAAAGCCTGCAGTGTATAGATCTTCTTTCGTGTATAGTATAAAGGTATAGAGTATATAGTTTGCAGGTTCCCTTTAATAAATTCTGTTCAGTCACCCTGGACAGGTTTTAAATGCATAATTTACTCCGTGTTTTCCATATGTCTTTTTACTTTGACTTACTTGCCTAAACTATATCTTAATTCTTTTATTTATCCCTGTATCATAGTATTTTAAATATGTAATTTTTTTTAGTTGGAAATATCTTTTATTCCCCTAATCTCCTACTTTCAACTGGTAGCACTAGCAATTAAATTCAGATTTTGTGAATATGAGGTATTCTGATTTTGTGGTAGCCATACAAGCAAAATTTAAAATAATTTTTGTAGAGTAATGAGAATTTTGAGGAATTTAATCACATTTCATGTTTTGTTTTCCTGGATATGGTATTTTAAAATCAGACATTACCACACTTAGAAATATCATTGTTACATGAGTTTTGTATTCAATTATGGTAACTCAAAGTTAATAATTTAAGGTGACAAATTCAGATGAGAGTTCAACTATACTGACTTATGATTTCTTTTAATTTTAATAATAATGGCACTGAAGTATTTCCTGTGGCAGTTATTTTTCTGTATCAGTTCATTATTTAAGTGGTTTCTATTGTTAGTCTACTTTCGAGAGATTAATATAGATATAAAATATTCAGGCATTAAGACATGTTTCATCTTTCATACCATTTCACCATCTTGCCCAAACCTCACTTTTCTGACTTGTGAATGCTATGTAGTTTTCATTCTTTCTTTGTGGTTAGGGTCTTAATCTCCTTTCTTTTGCCTTAATTGACAGGTTTAATTACTGCAGAACTCAAGGTAAATGGCAGCTTTCTTGTACTCTGCCTCACTGAAAATATTTTATAGATTTTTACCAGATTTTCATAATCTCAGGCATTGAGGTGTCATATTGGTAGAAATGAATGATAACTTACTGATATGCATTGTTTCCTCTCTTTTAGAGGCAGATGGACCCTTTACTATTTTTGCTTAGCTTAGAGTACTGCCTCAGATTGAGATTGTCACGGTGGTGAGGCCACTGCTGATTGTTGTACTTAACATGCCCCATAGAAATAACTGAACATCTCTCTGTATTGCTTTAGTAATTTTTGAAAGACTGTGGGGCAAGGAGAAAGTAAAAAGCCACCACGTAGAAATTGTCAATATAGTTGCTGAAGTTTACTAAGGTTTAAAATTTTTAAATGTTATTAAATACCTGTTCAGTGTCGAGGACAAAAGTAGACACTGTGTAATAGTGTAATGATTATAGTGCCTGGAACAGCTTCTAATGCTACAGGTGAGAGTCTAAGAAACTTAACTAGACAGGATAGGTTTCTTCGCAGTCGTGTTGACATTGTGATGATTGCATTGTGACATCTGTATCATCCTATTGATTCATCCTGGAAGCATTATTTGGTAATACAAAGTTGAGAAGGGTGGGTTTCCCTAACTTATGATACCTCTTTAGGATTGCCTCATTGTTGTCCAGGGTATATCACAGTCTGTGGAAGAGAAAAATGAAAGGCATGAATTTTGTCTTTGACAAATTTAGAGCCTGGATTGGGAGTTAAGGTATACATAAGTGAAACAACTGCAGAGAATTGAAATTTGACATGGTGTGCCATTGAGCCTAGGAAATTCAAATGATGGGAAATGTCATTTCGGGATAGAATTAAAATAAGATTTCTGGGAGAAAATGAAGGCTTAATTAAGTTTAATTCCATGTTATCACATAAATAGCCAGAAAATAAGTCTGGTGCTAGAATTTCTTAGTTTTATAGAAGGGGTTCCTGATCCTGAGAAAAGCTTTTTATTATCAGAAGTCCTTGTTCAATGCTATATTGAAGTGAACCTAGGTTTCAGAGGTAGGAGAAAGTAGAAGTCTGAAGAGAGATAGTTGCTCAGATAGGGACTTCATCTTTTAACCTCAGTCTTAAGATGCTTGAGTGATAAATTTTAATCATATTTTTAACTAAAATTATTTCTATTTGGAATAATTCCTTAATGGTTTAAATGTGCCCCTTCCCCAACCCTTTTTTAAATTTGTGAGTTCGAGGATTGGATTAGAAGGTAAGGAATTGTTGGATCTTACTTAATTGGTTTTAAAGTCTTCCGGTAATTGAGTGAGTTGGTTGTATTTCTAGGACAGTGTAATAAACAGTTTTTACTTCGTCAGAGCTTTAAAGATGTGTCAGAAAGAAAACAGGCAGAAAGGAAGAACTAAGAATTGTTTCTTTACTTAGATTGGCTTTATAAACATAACAAATGTTCTATAACTAATAAAGAATGAAAGAGAAAGAGGTGGTCTCATTAAGGGTAAGTTACTCTTCAGAGTCATGATAACCTACTGGAGACTTGGCCTTAAAGCATAGTAAATAGACTTAAACCTTTGGCCTATTCAGAGAGGATTTCTGTTCTGGACATTTTAGAAACCACAAAGGTTTAACTGATTTCCGTCATTATATTAATACCAAGAATGCACATTATGTTCATGTTTATCTCTGTTCTCTTATTATGTGTGCTCTTTGCTGTCACTACTAGCTCTTTCTGAATTATTTCCAGAAGTGGAGAAATGAATGGCTGATTTCACTTTCATGTATTTTTTCTTCATAAGAACTTTCTGTACATATTTTTAAACTAGTGTCTCAATTTCTTAATTCATATCTAACAAGTAAATGTATTTTATCTTCAGTATACTAGACCAGTCCATTTAAATGAATTGTTAGTTTTATTTTTATACTTCCTAATTCACTTCTAAAGATTTTAAGATAACCTGTAGGAAGTGTACTTTTCTTAAAAATATCCTTTACTCACTGTATATCTAATCGTAGGTATAATTTGGTGACCATGGTCCTAAAAAAATATTTCCATTTGTTTCATGTTAGAAACAGTACTAAACGATTTTATGACCATAATTTGTAAATAATGTGGAGTTCTGTTAAAAAGGACTGTTAAGTAGCTTTTTGTGGTTTACAAAATTCTTTCAAATGGAGTTATCTCATTTAATCCTCATAACAATCTTGTGCGGTAGCTAGATCAGGTGTTACTATTCCTATTTTACACATGAAGAAACTGAACTTAAAAGAGATTTACGAGACTGACAGGGTCACTAGGTTAGCAAATGTTAAGAGACCACTCTAAATCCTGTGATTTTTATCTTTATCCCACAAAGCATTTCCCTTGCCATATTTAGAAGGTAGAGGAATATTCACCTAGGAGGAATCTAGTTTCTGTCAGTATTTTATTATAATGTAATTCTAAGAGTTAAAAAAATCTTTAAAAAATTACTGTTTTATGACTAAGGTTATACAATGAAGACACGATGTTTTATTATCCTTCTCCTTTTTTGCATAAACTCAAAGAAGTCATTTTAAGAACTGTATAAGAAGATCGAGAGTTCTGTTTTCAAGACATAATATCAGTGCCAACACTAACTAAAAAATTCAAATATGTATAGTGTATTCTTGAATGGAAGATTAACTTGATTAGCAAAGCCAATAAGAGGGCAAAAATTTTAATAGTATGATAAAATTTATTGTAGTTTATGTTCAACTGTTTTACAGAAAATATAAAGATGATGAGCATTGGTTCTACGTTTCTCATATCCCAAAATAGTAATTTCTACTCTTGGGTCACTCCAATAAAAGCTTTTTGGTCACATAACAATAATTACTTGCTTGCCTTTTTTGCTGCTTCATTTTCTAACCTGTTCTCTCCGTTCGTAACATATAAATCTGTAAAAGAACTGCTCCGTAAAATATAGTGGAAATTTAAAAAGTAATAAAGAAAAATAAATATGTAACTATTGGAAACAAAATTATTCAGTTAAGAGTGGATTAAAAATACCTAGTTGTCCCACATATTTTTTACTGAACCAAAACATATAAAACCAAAGCAGCTCATTATGTTTTATAATTTCTAATTTTCACGATACCTTCTAAGGAAGAGAAAGATACTGGTGATAATGAAGATTTGAAAAAAATAATTACTTGGGTCAGGAGTGGAAGCTTGCTTTGGACACTTTACTTTGAGAAAGGTTAGTGCCCAAAAATCACAGTGTCAAAGGTAGGGAAGAAAAATCATAATGCAAACAGATGACTACTGTTAGAGAGATGTATAATAATACTTTACTTTGTGTAGGACCCTACATCTGAGGAATTTCAAGAGCATTACACAATAACTCATGGTTCCTTTCAAAATCCTTGTGACACAATTTGCAAGAATTATCCTCACCTTAGGGGATAAATTTTCGGAGAAATGGCAGCACAAGTTGGTAAGTAACTTGTCAAAATAGCAAGTGACTGGTGAACAGCTAAAAATTGAATCTGAAAGTATAAGTCTACCAGTCTCCTACCTTATTGCTAAATTGTGGTTATGTTTAGAATTATTTGCAGTGATATCTTCTGTTTGAGGCAGATCAAATGCTACTGCATGGATTATTTCCTTGCCATTCTATTTGATAGCCTATTGAAATCATTATTTTACCAAGATGCTTGCATTGTGATACCACTTTGGTACTTCATTGTAACCCTATGTGGTATGAAGAGTATTTAGACAAACAAAAAAACTTACTGTGGTCGCCCAGTCTTTTATGTTTTCTCTGTTAAATATCATATATATCCCTTTTTTTGTCTAATTGCTATGCTGCACTACAATCCAAGGTCCATTATAACTGCCATGCAGGATGGATTTGGTGGCCAACCTTGGAACTTGGATTAATTATAATGGTTATGTTGTTATCAAGTCTGCCATGTAGATACATGCATCTCTCTCTAGGGTGCATTGGTTTGGTGAATGCTTTATAAAACTCTTAACCCACACAGAAGACAATAATAGTAGTAGATACTTAATCTGAACAGTTTAACAAATGGAGGCTTCTTTAAAGGATTTGGAACCAATGATTTTCTCGTTGGTATGTTAGTGTTTTTACATGATTGGAAGTGAGCCACATACTTTCCTTAAAAGATGAGGAGTATGGTAGATTTCAGTTTCAGTTTGGGCAGTTACCAAGGATTCCTGTTGGAGATCGCAGTCTAAGTGGTATAGTTTTCAACATCTCCTTAGTAAGGATTCTTAGGATTCCATGTCCCCAATATGTCATATAAATGTAGTACTGTTGTTAAAGCTTGTTTCTTACAAAGCTCATGTATTTTTTAAATACAGGAGAAACAAATCAAAGTCACTTCTGTTTTCCTTAGGCTGTAAAATATATCACATACTTGGGGTACATATTAAAGACAACCAAAGAGAGGAGGTATACTCAAATGTTGTTATAAGGGTTTATATGGGCTAGGATTGTGTTAGAGAGTAGAAAAAGGGATAGCATTAATAAAGAAACCATATTAATGAGCCCATGGTTTATCTGCTTCCTTGCATTTTTTTTTTGTGCTGATAGAATTAAAAAGACAATAATTGTTGGACATGGTGGCATATGCTTTTAGTCCCAGCCACTCAGGAGATTGAGGTGGAATGATCACTTAAGGCCAGGAGTTCGAAGCTGTAGTATGCACTGGTTGTGCCTGTAGATAGCCATTGCTCTCCCGCCTGGGCAATATAGCAAGATCTTCTCTTAAAAAAAAAAAGGCAATTATTATTTTTAAATCTTAATGAATTGTAATAGTTACCTTATATGTAAGAAAAACCTGTGCTGTGTGTAATTATACAAAAACTTTTTGGAGTTATATTGTTAAAAGGGAAATTTCTTGAATTTTGGTGACTTATTGTTTAAACTATAATATTTTATTTTTCTAGACTTATTCTTGCCTTCATTTCTAGCATGGCAGAATTTTAGTTTAGATTTTCTTGGCCATAAAAAACATTCTGAAATCCTTTAGTAATTGGTTTTTCACAGATTATTTGAAAATATCTTAATTACTTTTTAGTTAGTATCTAAATTTAGCCTCATTTTATTCTTTTGCTAGGTGTCATCTTATTCTGAAATAATACATTTTTAGTTTTTCATGATTTTTTTCCAATTATAAAAATATTACATGTTCTTGGTAGAGAACTTGGAAAATACAGGAAAGTAAAAATCAACTATAATGCTGTCATGCATAGAAAAATACTGTTGTCATTTGGGACCTTTTCTATACTCATACATGTTTCTGATTACAGACTGGGAGTATGTTCTCATATCTCAACTTTTTTTCAATAGTTGAATAATAATTTAGTAAGTATTTTCCCATGTTTTAAAATATTGTTTAGGGATATTGTTAATGATAATGTAACATTTCATCATTTAAATGTCCCCAAATTTATTTGTGTTCTATTTTTTGGAATTTATTTCCAGATTTTTGTTACAAGTAATACTGCCATGAATATATATGTCAATTTAGTCTATTTGCATCTCTGTTTATTTCTTTAGGAAAAAGGAATATCTTTACTTTTAGCAAATCTAGAAAACATGATAACTAAATTTATTTTAAAAATTTAAGCACATTTGTGTCTCATTTTACAAAGTTAATATGAGAAAATATTTGTAAATGAAAGTTTTAAAAATGTATTCCTTTTGAGTATAATGTAACGAATATCATTTAAAGACCTGGTAGGGAATTGAAAACACACAAATAATAGAAATGCGCATCAAATGTGCTAAGTGTTATAGGATGCATAAACAGGAGTGCTGTGTAGAGATGGTATAGCCATTTAGGATGAAGTGAATCGTAGGTGAATTTCTGTAGGAGAGACAGCACATGAACTGGAAGGATATATGGTGTTTTAAAGAAGAAAGAATGAAAAGTCCATTATAGTTAAAGCAGCTCAAATGGCAGTAGGCAAGTTTGAAGCCTAATAAAGGAATAATAACCCGTTGAACTGAAATGTCTGAGAATAGTGAGCAGGAAGGTTAGAAAGGTAAAATTGAGGTCAGATTATAGAATTAATCAAATTAAGCAGCTTGAATTTAATTTGGTGAATATCCATTGATAGTTTGTAATGGGAATTATCATGGGTTTATAAAGGGAAGATTGGAGGGGAGAGGATTTGGAAGAAAGATATTAGTTAGGTTGTGATGATAGTCCCTAGAAACAAGAAAGGAGCAGGTAGAAGAAGGAGAGGTTTATTTAGGAAGACAGAAAGAATGGACAGGCTTTGGTAACCAGATGAAAATGAATCATAAGTGTAAATGGAAGAGTCAGGTATGATCCTAGGCAGATCATCAACTAATAGAAATAGGGAATTCAGGAAGAGGAGGTATGTTAACTATTTTGTTTTAGGAGGAAAGATAAAAGATACTGGTGAAGTGAATTTTGTTGTGAACTTGATAGCAATATTCAGTGAGCAGTAAGAAATTTATTACTTTAAATGGTGAGAATGATCAAGGCTAAAGGCATGATATGTTTTATTTCCAATTTTGTTTTATCTTCAGTTCAGAGTAGGCTAACATTCCAACTGTAAATTTCTCCCTGATTCCATCCTATCAAATAATTAAAAATCCATTAACAACACTCAATTTTGTGCTTTTGGGAAACTGTTTGAAATACCTGGTGATATAATACCTTTGTAAATTTAAGATATCCTAAATGGTTTCCTATTCTACTTCATATTTTATAAACTTGAATTTTTATATGCAAATAAAATGAAAATATCTATTTTCCAGGTACCATCATCAGATAGCCTACGCATTTGAATTTTATTAATAGATTCATTTGGTTTTTCTTGTTTAGCTGACGCAAACCTATTAGTGAATTACTATGTTTGACTTCATGACTTTCTTCCAGGTCTTACTGGAAGCAAAGTTTTTGAAGTTATGAGATGCAGTGACATAGATGCAAGTTGGTTTTGGCTCCACTAGTACCTGAAGTATAATAATTTTATGTGTAAATTGGATATATGTATTGACAATGTAGGCAAGAGCTCCTGGGAAATACGCTCTCTGAGATAACGCTGTTGCTTCTGTGAAAGGGACATGGGAGTTGGGAAGGAACAGGGTATGGCTAAAAGAGGCCCTAAGGAGCAGAATTAGGAGCCTCTGAAAAGAATTGAAGGAAAGTTTAGCTACTTTATAAGTTGTTAGAAAAAGTGTATTTTTTTTTTTTAGGATGACATGACAAGGGTAAAGGAGAGCTTAGACTGTTTCTCACAGTTGATCCCAAGAACTTAATCAGTAAGCTATAGATTTCACAACTAGGATCTCTAATAGAAATGAACATCATAAACCTCCCTTTGTCCCCTAAAGAGTAATTAGGTAAAAGCCTGACTGATTGGTGTAAAAGCTCTGCCTGAACATAGGTCTATTTATATACTGAGTTGGGGAGTTGAGTAAGCCTCTGCAACTGGGAATAGGGAGAAGGGAACATTTAGAAGTTGATGTGACAGTGTATGGGGAGAAGAAATATACAAACAATATAATTGGAGAAAATTTTATTTATTTTTTAAAAATCCCCTTCTAAACAGAGAGGAATTTAATAATGAAATATTTAGAATACATTATTCATATACCACAATGTTGATATTCAAAAATAGTAACAGTGAACCTTCATTACGTGCCAGGCATTATTCAAAAGAATTAACAGCCACCCCAAAAGGTATATGTTTTAGTGAGGAAAATAAGACTTCAAGAGGTTAACTGTCCCAAAGTCACAATTAAAACTTAGTGGAAATAAGAGCCAATTAGAAGAAAAATGGAAGAAAAGGCACCATTTCTAATAGTAAGATAAAATAACTCAGAAATAAACTAGTAAGGAATGTGTAAGATTTAGATGAAGAAGGCTTGAAAGCACTCCTGAGGGACACAAAAAACTTGAACAAATGAAAACCACATTTGTGGTTAGGGACACTTAACTACATCAACTTGCCAGTTTTCTTTAAATGAATTTGTAAATTTAATGTGATTCTAATAAAAACACCAAGTGGTTTTTTTGGGTTACAAGACAAATGGAAAACTCTGAAAAATAAGAACAGTAATATATTAAATATTAATATGTTTTAATTTTAAAGTTCTTTTTTTTTTTTTGAGACAGAGTCTCGCTCTGTCACTCTGGATAGAGTGCAGTGGTGTCATTGTAGCTCACTGCAACCTCAAACACCTGGGCCCAAGCTCTTGCCTCAGCCTCCCGAGTAGCTGGAACTATAGGTACATGCCTGATTTTTCTATTCTTAGTAGAGACAGGGTCTCAACCTTGCTCAGGCTGGTCTTGAACTCCTGACCTCAAATAATACTTCTGCCTCGGTCTCCCAGAGTGCTAGGATTACAGGCATCAGCCACCATGCCTGGCCTTAAAGTCTTAACAGAACTGCCTCACAAATAGACATTAAACCAATAAACAGACTATTAAGCAAAGACATAAACCCAAATAATCTTAAATCAGTGGGGGAAAAGATTCAAGTGAAGACTGCTAAATAAATGGTCTTGGAATAAGTAGGAACATCATCTATATTCTAGAGAATAAAAATGTTGGGTTCATACCTTACTCTGTGTGTATATTGGGTAAATTCCAAATGAATCAAATATTTAAATGTAAAGACTAATGATATAAGTATTCGAAGAAAACACATACAAATTTGTTTATTACTTTGGAGTCAGAAAGACCTCTTAAAAAATATTTTAAATATTATTCTCAGTACAGTATATGACTTTCAAAGGAAAGCCTTTTTGACTAAAACATGAACAGGTGTAGAAGGAAAGATAAAATAAACTACATAAAAGTAAAAATAATTTTGGTAGGCAGAGATCACTGTAAACAAAGTTAAAAAGACAAGGAAAAGTATTTATGACTCATATTACAATCAGAGCACTAATGTCCCAGATAAAAAGCACTCCCAGAAATTGATAAGATAACCCAATAGCAAAATGGGCAAAGGATATGAAACAGGCAGTTGACAGAAAAGGAAATACAAGTGGTTTTTAAACAGATGAATACTGACTGTTCAACCTCATTCATATTAAGAGAAATGAAAAACAATACACTGAAGTATAATTTTTCATGTATCAGGTTAACAAAAATCCTTAAGTTTCATAAAACATTGTATGATGAGGTTATGAAAAACCCCTATAAAGGGATTATCCAGCATATGTCAGAATTACAAGTGGACATTACTCTTTTTATCTAAGAAGTCCTATTTTCAGAAAATAGCCGTTTGTACATGTACAAAATGACATGTACTGCAACGTTGCTTATGAGGCAAAATATTAGAAGCAACCTTAATGTCTGTCTTTGGGAACTGGTAAAATAAATTATGGTCCATCCAATCAATGTAATGTAATAGCATGTAGTTGTGGAAAAAATGAAGCAGTTATTTGTATCCTGACGGGAAAGATCTGTAGTATACATTAAGTAAAAAGAATAAAATGTAGAACATTGAACAGAGCTATATTTTGATTTAAAAAAAGGAAAAATATACACTTGCATTTGTTTATAAATACGTAACAGCAGTCCCCAACTTTTTTGGCACCAGAGGCCGGTTTTATGGAAGAAAATTTTTCCATGGATCGGGGTTGGGGGAAGGCAGAGTTGTGCAGTCAGTTGGTCCCCAACAGGCTGTGGGTCTATACTGGTCTGCGGACTGGAGGTTGAGGACCACGGCATTAAAAAACACTGAAAGGCTACATACAACTAATATAGTTGGTTACTCTTGGTACAGAGATGGGACAGAAATGGTGATAACTAGGTTGATGGAGGACGTGAATGGTAGACTTTTCACTGTGTATCTTTTTTTTTTTTTTTTTGAGACAGAGTCTCACTGTGTTGCCCGGGGTAGAGTGCCGTGG
>CAUYSK010017433.1:0-14345 GCA_963575035.1 Avahi laniger
GCAAGGATTTGCATCAGAGCAGAAGAAGGGTCTCTAACACTGGCATCCACTTCTTTGCAGACTCACAAAAACCGAAAGACACAAACACCATAGAGTAGCTGATGGCTTCCAGCATCAACACAGAGTATAAAGAGTAGAATATTTCAACCACCTGGACAGTGGTTGCACCTGGTTGCACCTGGACAGTGCAGCCTGTCACTGCAGGGCTGACTGCACCCAGGTCTCATTCGGCTTGGCTCCATCGCTTCCATCTCATTATCAAAATAGCAAATGTGTCTAAGCCACAGGATGAGCGCCAGCCTCAGAGTTTAGCGGTGGGCACCTCTAAAGGAATATTCAATTCACCCTGTTATTTGAGTCTGCTAAGAAGAAGAACTCAGTTCTGGGAAAATGAACCCAAATTATTCCTTTACTTCTGATGACTTTTCAATCCTCCCTTGCAATCCATCAAACCAAGAGAGCTATTCAGTGTGCCGCTACATAGAATTCTATCTTCAACACGACTGAAAATCTTGAGTCAAAATTATAGCGGGGATATCAGTACTGGTTCTTTCCTCTATCGTACCCTAACTGGAAATGTGTAGGTGACTTCTTTTATTTGTTTGTGTAGTCACCGGAGAGGAGAGAGTTGGAAGGGTGGGTCTGATAGTTAACAAGCCAGGGCTAACTAGTGGAAGATAAATCACATTTAAGGGAAAAACACGCATGATTAAGTATAGGAAGTTCTCCCTCTAAACCAGGTCCAACAATGCCCCTGTTTCCTGTTATATTCTAAAATAATTGGTTATTTATTCAATGCTCAGGGTTACTGGAGTGAGAAGTATGAGCTTTTCTCTTTTGGGGCTGCATGGAACAGTGAAAAGCAGATAATCTTTCTTATTTGCAGCACTTCCAGGGTGAGATAGCGTGCTTCTGGTTATATTGCTTACCTGGGGACAGAAAATGTAAATGCATATGAAAAAAAAGAAAAAGCTCATTTACTTCTTCTTTCTCAACATTTTCCTGCTGTATTATCTATAACCATTGGCAAAAAGACTGATAAGTGGGATGAGATTTCCAGACAGACATTCATCATAATGAATTTGGAACATATTGATGTTTTCAGAGCATAGTGAAGCTTAGATACACTGAGACTAAGAAGCGGGCTCCAATTCAATTTCAAGGGCATTTTGGCATTGCATTTTATAGGATTTTTTTTCATTTCTCCTTTCCTGTAGCATTTACAGGCTGGGAGCAGGGGTAAAGATTATGACATTGTAGGAAGAATAAAAAAAGCTCTGGGCACTTGGATCCAGGTTGTACTAGTACTGACTACCCCCCTGAGCTCACAGAAAATTACTGAACTCTCCTAAATCTCACCTGCAAAGAGCTAATAATAATCTTTACCTTGCAGGGTTGTGCTGAGGCTGAAAAAAAGAAAGAGATAACTTCCCCATGGTTCTAATTATAGTGGGTTCTAGAACGTTCATTCCTCACTAGGGGTGCATTCAGTTATGAGTGAGATTTTTTGCATTTGATTTGCATTGGTTTTTTGACTCCAAACTACTGCAATTTTGTGCAACTGGTTTGCCCACAGGTTTTCAGTGTTTATAGACCGGTTTCTATTTAACTTGCATTATAATGATAGCAAGGGTCATACATCTTCATACAAATTAAATGTTTTGTTACAGAGAATTTCAAACAGGTACAAAAGGAGTCAGGATAATATAATAGACTCTCTTACACACTGCCTTACTCCCAAAGCCATCAATTCACAGCTAATTCTGTTCGATTGTTGGGTGCCTCTCCTCTTTGACTTGATGATCTTCTTCATCAAGTCAAAATGCTACTTCTCCATTTCCTGAAATAGTTAGGCATTTGTAAACGATCACTTAAATGTATCAGTTAAGTAAAAATTTAAAGGAACCAAATTACAAAATACAGAGGCTATTTCCCCCAAACTTTTGTGTTTCGTGATTGAATTTCGAGCCCAAGGTGATAGGAAAATGGGAGTCCTGGGTGGGGGAGGCTTCTATACACACATAGTTAATCTAAAGCCAAATACTTTTAATAGCAGCATGACACAAATAAAGGGGAAGACCAGATTTGTCCCACCCACTACGCCAGACTGTTGCCAGGAGCAACCAAGGTAGAACATGAGAAAGGCATGAGACTTTCAGGAAGTCCTAGTATGATAAACATTGTTCATAAAACTCAATAATAAGACAACTGTAACGACACACGTCACAGGGTATTTCAAATATTTTTGGCATAATCTTTTATTGTCTCAATGGATTCCAGATGAATATCACTCTGTAAGTCACAGTCAAAACATTACCTCGTATCCTTTCACGCTGTCTCCCAGAGCTTCGACAATCCCAGAACATTCAAATCCCGGCACCAGGGGAGTCTTGGGAGGGTTATCAATGTTCCCCTGTCGGACCATCAAGTCGATGAAGTTTAAACCACTGTGAAGAGCAAATGTGAAAACAGAGAAGTCCAAAATGAGGTCCAAATGAAAGTGCTGGCCTGGTTTTCTGCCCTTCCCTTCCCTTCTCCTTCTCTCCTCCCTCCCTTCTTCACTCCTTTCTCTTCTCCTATTTTTTTTTCTTTCTGGCAAAGTGTCCCTAACAGTAATGCCACTTAGCTAGATGTTACCTATAAAGCAAAATTCAATTATCTCTACACGGATAAGTAATACTTTTCTGGCAATGACAGCCGTAGTTGCAGAGTTTACGCTAATTCAAAAGAGGGCCCCTTTAGCATCTCTCAGAGCGTGTTTACTCTTACTTTAAAAACGCATATTGACTAGCTTGATCATTAGACATTCTAGCACTTAATCAAGGGTAAAATATATACTAAGAAGTAGTTATAAACAGACACATGGAAAACAGCCAGACACAATGGCCACCAGCTAATGTATGAAAAAGAGAGAAAGAGAAAGAAGACCTAAAAGCAACCAACCGTCTCTCCTCAATCATCACACACATTTATGCCCGTACTGTGCATAAACAGCACCCATCATGGTAAACAGGAAATATCAAGAGATTGCATTATGTCCTGCTGGAGGAGGGTGACTCAAGAAAACAGATCAAAGAGATGAAACAAACCGGAGAGTTTGTTTCAAATATCGAAGTTATCTCTGGCTGACAGATATTAGTAGGTATTTTCTATGAACATATTACTTTTGAAATAAGAAAGTTATCACTAAAACATATCCAAGCCATTGCCGTGGAAGACTACATACTTGATTCCAGTGATGCTACCAATGCTCCAAACTCTTTTATTTTTTCAGAACTACTCTTGGGAGTTACATTTAACCCCCCTTTACTAATCATGTGGGAAAAACCACATCCCACTGAACATCATTTTTTTTTCCCAGCAGAAGTGGTTCTAATATACTTCCTGTTTTTATAAGCCACCATCTAAGAAAGACTTGGGTTATAGAAACCAAACTCTTTAGTTGACCCAAGGTGCATTAGCAACTGAGCAAGATGACTTGAACTATTTCTCAAGTACATTCCTTGGTCTCTTTGGAGACAAGGAAGCATCTAGCTCCTCCTCCATCCCCTGGTCTCACTCATCAGTCTCATCCACAGACATCAGATAAAGGTGAGGAAGTGGCTTCCTTAAAGAATGAGTTCAAAAGTCACCACCTTCTCAAAGTTGTCCTGACCATGAATCAGTCAAATTTCACATATTACCCCAGTAAGTGTCTCTCTAAAACAGGCTCTCCTTGAAGGCAGCTGCATGTCTCATATTTCTTTGCTTCTAGAATGCATGGCATGCAATAGGCCCAAAGTAATATAGCAGGCACTCAACTAACATCTGCTGAATGAGGGAACAGTCATGAGTATTCTAAAATGTGTGCTGCCAATCTGAGTACTAATTACTTCTAAAAAGCAGCCAAAGCATTCTCAGAGTAATGGATACATTTCTGAACTGTATGTGTAGACTCCCAAAGGTCTTACTTTGATGGTCAGTAGTTATTCAGGTCATTTTTTAACCAGAATGTTCTCCAGTAACGTGGTCAGTTTCTTAAGAGCTTGAGGAGACCTGAGTACAAATCCCAATTCTATAATTTCTACTTATGTAACTTTGAATAAGTTACTGAATTCTTCCGCTTCTTAATTTTCTCATCTGTAAAGAGGGTGTTACGACAGTATCGACTTTACAAGGTTGTCATGAAAATTAATGAGAGTAAAGCACTTAAGCATGGTGCTAAGTACATAGTAAGTATTTAATAAATGGTAGCTTTGAGAGTCACATCTTCAGTTAAGAAGGCAGAAGCATGAGATACATCTTAGGAAGATTCCCATTAAAAAAGGATTAGTTATCCAAGCGTGGTGGTGTGAGCCTATAGTCCCAGCTACTTGGAGGATGAGAGGGGAGGATTGCTTGAGCTCAGGAATTAACTCGAGTCCAGCCTGGACAACAAACATAGCAAGACCCTGTCTCTAAAAAAGCCTAGGTGGAAAAGCTAAGAGGTCGGGGAATTAAAAGAAAAGAAAAAACACAAAGATCAATAGAGTCAACCCAATAGCCTGCACCAGGGTGAGGCTTTACAGACTCCCATTGCTGAGTTAGGAACAGTCCAGTCTCTAGACTTGGGGAGGTTCCGCTCCATCATTCTTCCTGCTCCGATTTCTGCAAGTTCCTTTGTTACTGTTTCCTTTGTTACTGTTTCCAACAGAACCTCTTTGCTTGGGTGCCTGTGTGGCCTCCCATAAAACAGAAACATACAAACTAAAACAAATACTATAATCAATTACCCCCAATCACCCACTGAGAAAGACATTATTGACTCCATTTTTCCCCCAGACAAAACAAGTAACACTGTTTAGAGATAACAAGTTATTTACCCAAGGGCCACAGAGTGCATTATAAAGCCATAGACTTAGACTTGGGTCTCTCTAATACTTTTCTTTTCCCACCACAACAGAGGAAAAAACCAAGAGCATATCAAACTATACATCTTCACAATTGCAGTTTCCAGCATTTTCTAAAATAATTTTATTTTTACCTGGAAATTTTTTGGGGGTGGCAATGACTATGCTTGATGACTCAGGCCCGTACGGGGGTAAAATTATTATACAGCTCTTAAACATTTGAGATCATTGCAAAAAAAAAAAAATAGTGTTGGAGAGTGCTTGACATAATGTTCTGTTAGGTAATCCTATTTTTCGCAAAGATTGGTTTAATTTTAATAAATAATAGAAGACTGTTTCGGTTTTCCTCCCATACTAAATTATTAGTCAGAGGCTAGGTTTTTAAAGAGTTATTATGGAGACACAGCATCCGGAAGGAATGAAGGCAGAGATTTGAGAAAGGGACCCTGAAAAACTCAAAACATGGTAGGAGGGATCTGCAGATATATGTGAGATAAGACAATAGGAAAATTATCCGGGGACATTCCCTTTAAATAATAACGATTTCTTACATTGGCATATTATAGCACAGTTTACAATGTGCTTTCATACAAATCTCATTAAACTTTGTAACAAGCCAAGAAAAGTCAGAAGTGCAGATATTATTATTCTCATTACATAGATGTGAACATTGAGACTCAGATGAGAAAACTGACTTGTCAAAGATGGCACAATTAGCATGTGACAGAGCTGAGACTTGGAGTCAAGGTCCCCAAACTCCTTGATGATTGTATATCCCATGACACCATAAAATCCCAAAGGCAACTAAATCAAATATTACTGAAATCAGTAATTTCAAGATTCAGGGATAAGACTAAGAGGAAACAGTGAAAGGGAACAGATGTAGGTGCATGGCGTCGTTCCCTACATTGCCATCAGTCAGCTGTAGACCTTGGCTGAATCTCTGAAGCCCTCCCCAATTCTCACACGGCTTCAAATATTATCAAACTCAAAGCTTAGCAATGAGGGAGAGATACTTGGTGGTCTTGAAAAAATACACTGGCATGGATGCTTAGACTCTATGTAGAAGCTGAAAGCTAGCCTTGGCCTTCATACTTTCTTTTCTGTTATCTATTAAGTGAGGGATGTCACCCTGTAAAGTCTCCTGAGAGATGTTTGGCTGTCTTCATTCTGTGTTCTACCAAAGTCAACAAACATTGCTCCTGTCATGCTGCTGCTATGTTAGGCATGAAGGTATGGGCCATTTTAATCTCCATTCTGTGCAAAAGAAAGCTGAGGACTAGAAAGAATAAATAAAGCACCTTGTCCAAGGTCATATACTAGGTACAAGAACTGGGAAGATGAGCCCTTTCTGTACGACTGCAAGCTTGAGTGTTTGAACACTAGGATATCATTCCGCTATCTATAAACCATGGTGTGTATGGCTGCTGTGTACTCTTGTCCTCAAAGCTTGTCATTTGGGATATGTTAAGTTTTTCTGATATGCTAACAATATCAAATGAAGACACAAATGATCTCTTAAAAGACATCACTGACTGGATGGCAAAAGAATCGGCCCAGCTATAGTTACATTAATTTTCCAATTTGAGATGAAACCCCAAAGAAGGGGTTTAGCAAAGAAGATACAGGTAGCTATGAAGAAGGTCCCTTGTCTTTTATTCTCCTGGTAAAATGAAGCCAGGAGTTGCTCAGATGGAAGGATTTTTAGGGCTTTTGCCATCCTGTCTTGCCCTCGGCTTATCAGTTTTCTCAGCACTGACTGTGGGAATCCAAACATTGTCAGACTCTTACACAAAGAACACCCTGATGAAAATCTCCCTCTTCTTGCAAACTACTTCTTTATCAATGCAGATCAACAGAGCCCCATCATATACTTTGATTTTATGCTTAACAGAAATCACAAGTCTTACCCCATGATTGGCTCAATTATGAGACAGATGGCCAAAGAACTAACCTTCAGAAATCCATTGTTTTACTTACTGAAGGGATATTGTCAAGCATGTCATTTGTTATAACATACATTCACTTCTTTATGAAGATAGGAATTTTTCCTTAAATTGCAGCACAAGGATTGGTTGTATGGATTTTATAGGCCTAGTACAGTATATAAACTGGTTATGTTTCTTTCTTTGCATTGGCTATTAGGAAGCTCTGAGCCAAATTTGTGGCATTAATTCTCTATGTCATCTTAACACTCAACTTCATCTTAACTTATGAATGATCTGAAGTTTCCGTTTTTAAAAATCTTATACTCTATTACAATAGTTCTCAGACTGTATTGTGGCATCAGAATTCCTAGGAGAGCTTGTTAAAACACAGATTGTTGGGCCCCATCTCTGAGTTCCTGACTTAGTAGGACTGGGGTGAGATCTAGAATTTTGCATTTCTAACAGTTTCCAAGTTATACTGATGCTTCTGATCTGGGCATCATGCTTAGAGAATCACTGATCTAATCTTTTTTTAAGAAAGCTAATTCAAGTCCTATTTTGAATGAGACAGGGTAAAAATTAATAGATAATGATTAAATAGATAAGAAAATGAAAATATCTCTCATTATCCTCTAGGGCAGTTGAATTTTTTGATCCTAGTCCAGAGGATTATATTTACCCTTATTAAATTTGGTTTTATTAGATTAAGTTCCATCATTCCAAATTGTCTGTCTCTTTCTTGGATCTAATTCTTTCACCCAAAAAATTGGCTCTCCCTTCTGGATTCGTATCCTCTGAAAATGTGGTTATCATGCCAGTGACAGTGGATAGACCATCACATTCCTGGTTAACAAGGATGCTTGTGAAGATCATGGAAGATGTCACGAAGGGAATTTATAAGACTAGCTGATATCCTAAGTTTCTTCAAATCATGAGCTCTCATGACTCTATGAAATAGCTCCAAGACACTTTGAATTCGTGTGTAATAAACTCAGTAAAGACCATGAGGCCCGCCTCTTCAGGGGCAATGGCAGTTGATCCGCTCCCCACATAGCAGTAAGTGCCGAGTAGGGGAGGTACGGCCTGATGGAGCCTTGAGTTCAATCATTTCTGGATGCGTGTCAGATCATCGTGGCATTTATTTACTTATTTTTAATGTGCGCATCCCGGCCCCAGCTCCGAGAGTCTCTTTAGCCCAGACACACACTCTCGTGTGTCCCGAGGGTTGCAAAGGCCCACTGTAGTAGCCCAATGTCAGCCGTTCCCATGAAGAAGAATGTTCAAGAATGGATGGATGCTTTTTGGGAGGCCTCTCACATAGGGCTTTGTGACTGTTGGAAGGGTTCCCAAGACAGTAGCAGAAATCTGGAAACCGCCCTTCTAATTTCTCTGATGATGGAGCAGGGGGAGAAAAAGAAATGATTTGTGGCCAGTAATTGTGATAGATAACATTTATGGGGTACCACTATGTATCAAGCACGGTGCTAAGTGCTTTCCATGCATATCATTTAATTTTTACAATAACCATAAACAATGCTAAGAGGTAAATGACATCACCCCCATTTTACAGAGAACAAAACTGAGGCATATGGACATTTACAAAGCCAAGGTGTGAAAGCAAATGATGAAAATCCAGAGCCTGCACTCATGGATACTGTACTTTGCTTTCCTTTAGAGAGATCATCATTTGGTTCTCCCAGTTACAAAGACAGGACCTCTCCACTCAATCAGTACATTGAGCATTTATAGTACACTGAACAGTACACGAGGCAGTGGATACCCAAAATTATCAAGGGGCTCCACATTCTTATGTGGAAGCAGAATCATAAAAGCTGATTACAAGATGATGTGAAGAGTGGTTTTATGGCATGTAGGCAAAGTGCTCACATAGCCACCGGGAGAGGTGCTAACATACAAGGTAACCATGAAGTCAAAACATTGTCCTCCAGAAAGTTTTTCCCCAAACGGTTGTTCTAGGGGTCCTCTGTGGTCACCAGGGCTGAGTTTAAAGCTTTAGCTTTTTGGCTTCTCCTCAAGTGCGTTGCCTAATCTCTTTGAGCCTCAGTTTGTTCATCTCAAAAATGGGATAGTAACATACTCCCCCTGCAGGTTGTTGATGTGGGTGGAATGTGATGGTACATGCAGAACAGAGCACCTTACACACAGTAAGTGCTCAATAAGTGTGAGCTCTATCATCATCATCATCATCACACAAATAAGGTATCATAGGCCAGGCTCCCTTTGCAGCAGAAGGAGGTTCAACAGGGAGTGTTCTAGGGAGCAACACCTGAGTGGGTGTGAAGGAAGCTGCATTGGGCACTTGGAGAAGGTGAACTCTGATGTACTGATAAAGAGGTCTCAGTTCATTCTTGGAAAGTTCCAGAACTAGTATGATCTCGTGAGTAACTCTGAAAGAAGGCATGAGGACTGGGCCTTCGTCCCCACACATCAGTGAGTCCTGGGATGAAGGCTGCCCGCAGGGAGGGGGTGCCGACTTGGGCAAGGAGGCTTCCTTCAGCTTAGGGCAGTTCCTTAGGAGGGACCGGTTGTGCCCTGTCAGTCACCATCACTCCTAGTGGCTGGAGGAGGGAGCGTCCAGGACCTAAAGGGATGTTCTGGGTGGTGTATCCCAGCATCTCCTACGACGGGGGTGGTATGGTCTGCTCTTTCAGGGTTTTATTCCTTTGTGGTCACGGAGCAGTTGTCATGGGCAGTGGATTATCTATGGGGCTCCTTTGCATAGTGGTCCCTTAGGAGGAAAGATCTAGCAGGTCTTATAACTAATGGTGCAATATAATAAAAAAAAAGAATGAAATCAGGGACCTGGAACAATGAGAGAAAAGAAAAATGGAGGAATAAAGAGATCAAAGGCCAGGCGTGGTGGCTCACACCTGTAATCCTAGCACTCTGGGAGGCAGAGGCAGGAGTATTGTTTGAGCTCAGGAGTTCGAGACCAGCCTGAGCAAGAGTGAGATCCCGTCTCTACTAAAAATAGAAAGAAATTGGCTGGACAACTAAAAATATGTAGAAAAAAAAACTAGCCAGGCATGGTGGCGCATGCCTGTAGTCCCAGCTACCTGGGAGGCTGAGACAGGAGGATCGCCTGAGCCCAGGAGTTTGAGGTTGCTGTGAGCTAGGCTAACGCTACGGCACTCACTCTAGTCAGGGCAACAGAGTGAGACTGTCTCAAAAAAAAAAAAAGAGATCAAAAATCAAGGAAGGGTCAGAGAAGAAGGAAAAAGAAAGCAGAAAAGAGTAGCAGGCAGGTGAACTACCAAAGTACACGCAGGATTGTACACTGCTTGGGAAAGTCTGTGAAAAGTGTTAATAGGCGTTCAGGGCTTTCTATGTGTCTGTGCGAAGTCGGAGATCATAGAACGCTGGAGGAGTAAGGGAGCACCAGGGAAAACATCATCAAATTCCAGAGGGGAAGTTTTTAGCAGCCCTCTTCCCAGTGAGCATTAACCCACCCCAGCACCCGTGGCAGCCTCTGCGAGCTCTGAGCAGAGGCACGCAGACCTAACATGAGGCATTGCAAGTCAAAGCCGCAGGAGAAGGGGCTCCCTTTTTATTCTGCTCTTGTCTTGCTGATAATATGTTCATCAAAGCACTTAACTCCCAATCCACTTGGGGTCAAAGAAGCAGATGTTTGATTCATTTCCTCATCACCTCGGAACTGAAGCTTTCGTTTTTGTTTCTTAATTCTTAACTGAAAACTTGCAAATGCCTAGGGTTTGCAAATAGGCATTGATCTCAGAGAATCGTGTTCACAGTTCTGTTTTCTTCTCTGGTTCCTTCAAGCACCAGTTTTGTTATTTTGAGACGGTGAGAAGAGACCGATACAAATTTGCTATGGAAGAAAAAACCCTTGGTGACCAAAGCAAGGGCTCCTTTTATGCAAATCTCAAATGGTACAGCGCTCGTTTGAGAACAGCCAGAATTGTCCTAGGTGGATCTCAGGATAGAGAAGCCACCTGTGTTCAATCCGAGGGGGGAAGGAGTATGTTTTGGGTGCTGAGATGCCCTTCTCCCCGTTGCTAGCCCATGGCCCTTGACACTGGTCCTCGTGTCTGGTTCCAGTAACCCTGCCCACCCTCTCTTTTATATAAACAAGCCAATATAGCCATGTGAGATATAGGAAGTTTTCTGACCCATCTGATATTTTTGATAATGTATCACTTATTAAGTAAAAAAAAAATGCTGTTTTTGCCCCACTTAGATCCCTCTGTGCGTAATACGTGTAGGGATGCTGATGGTAATACAACTGGGGATACAATCGTACAAGTTCATTGTTTCTACAGTGTCTGGGAACAAAATTATATTTGGATATTATGTCTAAATTAGTATTCAAAACACACTTCAGGAGTATTTCCAACACAGAATAAAATAGCCAAGGAGACATATTGAGAATCTAAATATCTAGAGCCAGATTTCAATAGAAACAGGAAAGCATGGTCCAAATGGGTCCAAAACAAGCTCTCCTTGATGCCAAGGCTAACCTTGGTCTCTTGATTCTGAGACCTGGAGTTAGTTACCTACTCTCAGCTGCTTCTGGGGACACAACAGGAGGTGTTTATTCCTAAGGATCCGGCAAAGGTTAACATCTCAATGCTCCATAGTTGATGCCGTCCAAGGCATCGACTTCAAACAAATGCTTGGCAGTGACTGGTCACCTAGAACATTCAATCTCATCCAATTTAAATCCAACAGACCTTCTGCGCTTTGGGGCTTGGCTAGGCATTAATGTTATAAGAGTGACCGTGACATCTCTGCTTCCCAAGAGTTCAGGGATCAACAAATAAATGACTACACAGTACGGTAATTCCACAAGAGGAGGCCGTACAAAGGTCATAGCTAGCACAGAGAGGATAGTTATTAACTCGCTTTGCTGGGATCTGGTGTTTCTCACAGGAAAGTATCACTTAGGAATGGGCGTGCTCCTTGCTCCTACTATCTCAACCTCTGCAGCCCCATCTTGCCTCTCTGTGGAGGGGAGAAGACAGCACAAGAGGGGTCATGGGTTGATGTCTTCCTGGAGACAGAGGGGCAGGGTCCCCATGGAGAAATAGTGCATTGTTTAGCAATAACATGACAGCTATTTCCTGAGATATTACTGCTGATAAAAATTATGCTTAGTAAAACAGTTGTTTCAATAGAAAAAAAAAGAAGTGAAGACTAGAACAGCAATATCCAAGAAAACATTCTGCGATAATGAAACCATACTGTGCCTACACTGTCCAATATGGTGGCCACTGGGCACGTGTGGTTACTGAATACTTGAAATGTGGTCAGTGTGATTGAGGAACTGAACTTTTAATTTTGGTTAATTAATATCTAAGTGTAATTAGCCGAAGAAGGATACAGGAGCAGGATTAGTGCCCTATTATCTTCCCCATAGATTATGAGCAAGTTTAGGGTACCAGGCTTGTCTTCAAATGCATCTCTCAATGTTTTTTTTTTTGTTTTTTTTTTTTTGAGACAGAGTCTCACTGTGTTGCTGGGGCTAGAGTGCCGTGGCGTCATCCTAGCTCATAGCAACCTCAGACTCCTGGGCTCAAGCGATCCTCCTGCCTCAGCCTCTCGAGTAGCTGGGACTACAGGCATGCACCACCATGCCCGGCTAAGTTTTTGTATATATTTTTAGTTGTCCAATTAATTTCTTTTTATTTTTAGTAGAGACGGGGTCTTGCTCTTGCTCAGGCTGGTTTTGAACTCCTGAGCTCAAACAATCCGCCCGCCTCGGCCTCCCAGAGAGCTCAGATTACAGGCGTGAGCCACCGCACCCGGCCTCTCAATGTTTAATGCTCAGCACAAAGCATGCTAAAGGCTGGAAGACAATGATTTCTCCACTGAAGGCATAAATAGGAAAACACCTAGGAGTGATTTGAGCTCTTCCCTTCCTTATTCTTGCTAAAAGGCGTTATTTCTTAGCCGTCCTTGGCTGGCAGCCGTGTTGGGTGCACTGTATGATGGTGAGGGGGGAGATCAAGATCAAAGCCCTGCTTGACTGATGTGCTTTGGAAAGAGCAAAGATTTACTCCTGAAAGATTAAAGAGTAGACGTGAAAGATGAGCAAAGATAGATGCAAAAGACAAGAAATAGCAAGGGCAAGGTTTGAAAGTCTGGGAGACTTTGAAGAGAGCCGGAGAGAGTTTGGAGGGAGCAGAGGCATTGTGGAGATGTAGACGGGAAAAGAAAATCTCTGAGAAGTTTTTCTCTGTAGCATGAATGGATCCAACGCTGGCGTTTTCTGAAAGACTCAATACTTTGACAGTGTTTTCCAATTACTTTGGAAGTTTGATCTCTATTCCAGAGCAAACAGGCCCAGTTCCCTTAAGGATACAAAAGGAAAGAAGCAAACTAAGAAAAGGAAAGAAAACTGTCAAAAGAGCAAAGGAAGGAGGTTCCCACAAGTGTTGCTGCCTGAGAACGGAGATGTTGAGGCTCAAAGCAGCTGGGAAGGTGAAAATTGCCTTCGCTGTTTATTTCCTTTGAAGTAGCAGTCCCAGAGGCATGGTCTGTCTCCCTGTGGTCAGACAGAGAAGGTCTTCAAATCTGAAAGGACCATTCAGGAAGGTGGCTGTGTCATGCATCCCTGGTTCCGGCTGTGAAACACTGAGTCAGAGTTTATTACGAAGTCCCCAATCGGAACCATTTTAGTGAATTTAGCTGGGAGGGTAAAGACAATCCGATTACAAAGTCATTCAGACCAGTCATAGGAACAGTGGGTTTAATAGCTCCCCATTAGCAGATTGAACTAGGCGTAGCATAGATAAATGAAAAGCAATTCTTTCTCATCCTAGACAAGGGATGCATTTTTATTTTTTATTTATTTATTTTTTTTGAGAAAGTCTGTAACTTTGCAGTCTGCTCAAAGATGCAAGTGCCCCTGTGTCGGGAGGAGAGGCGGGGGCCATGGCGAATGCAGTTTGAAAGTCTTATCCGAGTTCTCTGGAATCACAGGACTCAGACTGTCTGGGCCAGCAGGGCTGCCCTCCCATGCATCTCTTCTCATGAAGAGCAACTACGTCTTCTGAACAATAACAAGCCTCAGCCTAAGGGAAGCGTGAGTTGGAGAATACGGGCCTGGGGGAAGCAGGCTGTGGCTGGACTCTGAGTGTGGGATGTGCCACGACTCAGGCCACCTTTCAGCTCTGGGGGCTTGTGTCCGGGGCAGAGCAGTGAAAGGCAGGGACGAGGAGGATGAAGGTGTGGGCTCCGGAGAGAGACAGACCCTGGCACAAGTCCCAGCTCTCTGTAGCTTATTAGTTGTGTGATCTTTAGCAAGTCCCTTCACCTCTTTCATCGTGTTTTGTCACTGGTCAAATGTCTGGTACCACAGAGATCCCGATAAAACACTTAGTATAGAGCCCATGGCACATAGCAAGTACTCAATAAAGGCCATTATGATGAACATGATGACATAGAATTAATATATCTTATTAACTTCAAGCAGCATGAGCATTAACTACGTAAGGTAGCATATGCTGCTTCGTAGCGTGCATTACGGGAAAGAGGGCCACAGCATGACTCTATCTGGAAGGGAAAA
>CAUYSK010017434.1:0-21326 GCA_963575035.1 Avahi laniger
ACTGGAAATGGAAGCCAGGGTGAACTAAGAAGCAATCTAAAGGTATCCGTAAGGTACGAGTGTATGTGCTCGCCTGTGCCGTTCCTGCAGCGGTGCTCGTACTTGTCTGCCTGCGTGCCATGATTCTCCACGTGTCCACAGCAGGGTACAGTGGAGCAGCTGTGGCACGCAAATGCTGCAGTGCAGACACATGGGAGCAGAATGCTGCAACGGTCCTCACAGAGACCTTCCTTGACCCCAGGGGAGCACATCTTCCAGAGGACACCTGCAAGCCTTTCACAGGGGCATTACAGTGGTATCCAAGCGGTGGTAGAATGGTAGTGGAGGTTTGGTTTGGGGGCTCTCCTAGGCAGCATCCTACTATAGCCACTTATTGTCCCTGGACGCACTGCATGATTCTGGTGTAGCTTCACATGGGCGTGCAAAGGATGGATAAGACATGGTCTCTGCTTACAGGAAAATGTACAACCAAGGAGAAATTTTGTAACAAGTATGGAGAGTGTTCTTGATTTCAATCCCCTTCTTTCTGGCTCAGAAAGAGCTATAGTATTTATTGATTTTTTTCCCAGGACTGTGGTTGATGGAACCTAGAAGGTTCATGGCATCCATTTTACATTTCCCTTCGTGCCCTATTCCATCCAGAAAGAATTCCTGGCAGAGCTGCTATTCCAGGCTTTGGAGGTGGCCAAATGGAGATATTTGAGAGTCCAGTTGGCACTGTGAGTATGAACAGTGAGAGACTGTGATTGCAGCAACTGAGAGGCAGTCTTGCTCACTTTGACTGGTTGCCTTTGCAGAGATTTTCATGATTAGCAGTTAGGCAAAGTAGCCTGTCAGTTTATCTTTCTTTGTAGTAGTCTCTTTTACTATGAAGCCATGACCCATAGCACTGAATCTTTCCAGATTTCTCTGGGCACACAAGTGCTTTGATGTTGAGAAACACAGAAATAACTAGCTTCTTCACAGACTGACCATATTGTCTTAGTCTCCAGGAAATAGTTGACTGAGCACTGGAGGTATCTCATCAAGGGCCTCTGAGTTTTCCTCCATAGCTGGGAGTGAGGGAGGCATTTATTTCAGGTTGTCCATTGAGGAGAGGGTGAGGGCTGTGGCAGTGGCCCCCAGCATCTCTCCTCCGTTTGTTACCTTTTATAGCAAGTACTGTGGGCTGGTGAAATGAGTATGCTTCTGTGCGGCAATCTCCTAGAGGAGAAGGACCCGTGAGCCACCTGGCTGTGTCCCTGTCCTCTAGGGGGATTGGCAAGTTTGGCCCATAGGAGGCTCTTAATATGTGTGTGCTGAGTGAAGAAATAAGAGAATGTGACTCATTCTTTTTCTCACTGATGGGAGCACGTCACTCTTTCTGGAGATGACACAGGGATCTCCAGGGACAGGAAAAGTGCTCAGTTGGATACTCTGTTTTTCCATTTTGTTCTTTCATATGCAGTGAGTGGGAGACAGTAAGTCTGGCCAGTTAACAAAGAGAGCTTCATATATATGGTACACATGGTTTTCTTAGGCAGTATGCTGTTAGCATTCTTACCTTCCATCTAAACCCAAAGCCACATGCCTTCTTCGCCTAACGACCCAGTGAAATATTTTTTTTAGGATCACTACTGACTCCCTGGCTAACAGATTTGGATATTTCAAGTCCTTACTTAACTGTTTGCTGCATTTAATATTGTTGAATATGTCTTCCTTTTTTCTGTTTAAAGTAATTTTAAGAAATCAAAGAATAATGCATAAAATTTATGAAATCAGAGAGATTTGACACTGTAAAATATTGTGTAAAAATCCATGACCATGATATAGTCCTCTAATTATTTAGGTATTCTTTACTTTTTTTCCCAGCAACGTTGTGTGATTTCCGGTGTAGAGATCTTGCACATCTCTTACTAGATGTATTCCTTGGTATTTTTTGGTTTGGACACTAGTTTAAATGCTCTTTTCAAAAGTTTATTTTCTAATTGTTTATTGTCAATATATAGGATGCAATTGATTTTGGGTAGCAGTTTATTTATTTAATTGTGATAAAATATATATAACAGAAAATTTACCATTTTCACCATTTTTAGGTGTATAGTTCAGTGACATTAAGTACATTCACACTATTGTACAACCACCACTGATTTTTCATTTCAATTGTATTGAGATATAACTTACATGTGTTTAAAATTCACCAATTTTAGGTGTACACTCCAAGGAGTTTTGATACATATGTCAACATCTAGAACATTTCCAACACCCCACAAGGGTCATATATGCCCCTTTACATGTGAAGAAATAAAGGCCCTAAAAGTTAGGCAAATTGCCTAAGGAAACATTGCTAGTGAGGTGCAAAGTCTTGTCTGGAACCAAACTTCCATCTTCTGATTCTTAAGCATTATTCTTTGCATGTCTTCACCATCTATGATGAAATACCCTGAAGAAAATAGCCACGTCCAGCAGAAGAGAAACACCACCCTCTTTATTCCTTACAGAAACATCAGCAGCCATGGGTACCTCATTATCTCTAAAGAGCTGCCCAGAAGCCATGGGTCCCTCATCCCTGCAGAGGACTAAACAGAGTCTGCTAGAAGGGACTTGGAATGGCATATGTCCAATGCACCCAAGAACAGCTTTGTGGGGTCACTGCAAAGAGCTGGTAAGGCAAGGATATCTCAGACATCTTTCTGGCTCCATCCAAGGTAGGATACCTCCTTCCACAGAGCTGGATGGGCACCTACCCAGTCAAATTTCCTGTGAGCAGAGCATGACTTGGTCCAGTTCATTCACAGCTCCAGGTCTGGTTCCCATGTCCCTCGTGTGACCCATAACGTCTCCACTCCCACAACCACTGGTCCAGCTTGAATCCTCTCTCCACCCTCACTCCTCCTCTTCCTTTCTCTGCCAGAGATTGTCATTCTCTTTATTATTTCCACCCTCTAACCTTTCCTTCTTCCTGAGTACCCTCTCTCCTCTAGGTTTTTGCAGAGAATATGCTAGACACATTCAAGTGGCTACAAGTCAAAATCCTAAACAATGAGTTGGCACATGCGCGATGCCAGATGGTGGCAGATATAATCATCTTGTATCTGAAGAGAATGGTGGGGAGCCCTTGCCTTTAGGCTGAGGGAAAGGAAAGAAAGGACCCTTGGTCTGAGCCCAGGAGTTCTCTTTTGGTGGGTGATGACATTTGGACCCAGTTGGGACCTGAGATATAAGCACCTCAAGTTTCTAAACAGTGTGATCAAGCCTATATCTTGCACCCTGAGTGCACCTCCGGAACTGTGACCTAGGCAGAATGGCAGACACAGTAATGGAGGGAAGGGATGAGGCAAGAGAGCTGAGACGGACAATGGGAAGGATTTGTGCTATTGGCTTCAACACCTGACCAGATCCTCAGACTGAGTCCACAACTTCCTTCTGGGATATCATAGGCAGTCATCTTTGTTATTGTGACTCAACTAGTTGTCCCACTCCATTTTCCAACCTGTTTAAATCCACTCACCAGTGGGCTAGCCCACCTCTGCACTGAATGTTCATGAGATCAACCTGTCTATCCATCCACATAGTTTTGTAGTTACTTTCCTGACGCTGGGTTAATCTGCCATCTTATTTTCTCAGTTAACTACTACCTGGGAGGTATCCTCCTTCCAGTTTACCTGCCTTCCCTTGGCACAGTTGTCTTGTGACCTGGACCTCTGACCTCCCAGGGACTTTCCAAAGTTGCTTCCACCACTTCCATGCACCTTCCTGATGGTTCACTCACAGCTACAGGGGACACTCTGTGCTTTGGAATCTCCAGTCCCCACCCTCACCCCAACACACAAGCCAGAGACATTGCAGGCTGAGAACTTGTTTCTTCTTATCTTCTCATCCTCTTGCACACTCAAGGAAGCTCTTGCCCTCCAGCACTGGGAAGGTGAATGTTGGATGGGTGGGGGGTTGAGGTGAGTGAGCTCCTGCCTTCTTGAGAGAAGAAAATCATTTATTGACAAAAGCTTGGGATTCTCAGAAGCCTGGGGACTCGTCTTGGGAATGAGCCTGGGAACAGCTAGTCCTTCCCTTTCCAGAAGCCAGAAGGACAACGCGTATACTTCAGTCCTCCTGGCTCTGGGGTCACACAGCATAGAAATGGTCATCGATATGGTGTTGTATGACATCGAGGACAACACAATGCCCCCAAGGAGCCTCCTGCTGGCAGTGGAGGAACTCAGTCTGCGCCCAGATCTGGACCCTGTGATGGGAGAGTTTGTGTGAGAAGAGGATGGGGCAGCAGGAGAGGGGTCACTGTACGGAGTCTTGATTCTCCTAATTCTTCTCATGGGACAGCTCCACTTGGGCCACCATGGAGGTGTGTTGGGGAAGAGGGGGACAATCCGGGATCTGTGTGGGGCTGATGGGAACTGAGGAGGAGTTCCTGGGGACCAGGAATGACTCAGAAGAAACAGTATTAGGATATGAGAGACTGGAGCTGGGGAGAAGACCCAGGAACAAAGACGAGTGAGAAGGCGGAACAGAAAGCCCCATTCCGCAGAGGCGGGAGAGGCAAAGGCAGCCGTGAGGAGATGTTGCTCAGGGAACACTGGGGCTGTGAATCAGATGAGAGGCTTGGAAGGGCAATTGTGTAGCAGGATGCAATAGAGAATCACCACAAAATCTTCCTCCTCCACGCTGTCCCTGTGGAACCTGGCGAAAGCAGTGGTTCTCTTACCCATTCCACTCTGTCCCTCAATCAAAAACAAATCAAGTCATGAGGCAAATGACAGTTCCTGCCCTTTGTTGACCACTTGGAGCTGGAGCCAAAGAGAGGCTGGGGAGTCAGCCGGCCTTCTGGGCATCAGGTTCCAAAGGACAAGGCACGAGGGTTGGGCTACAAGACAAGCCCAGAGGACATAGCAACAGAGGCTGGAAATGTGTCTCCTGATCTAATCATGACAAGTGCTCTCGCATCGAGCCCAGACAACACATGTCTTTGGTTCTTCAAGTGTTCTTGAAAGGGGGTGCATGTGCAGGTGGTGGCAGCCCCTGGCTTTTATGTGCTGTGCTCACACTGACATGGAGCTTTACCTTCCCTTCCCAGTGCTCCTTCCCAGAGGCAGCCAGGTCAGGTCCCATTTCATAGTTGTAGAAACTGGAATTCAGGTCAATGAAGTACTTTGCTCCAGATTACCTAGACTCTTTTCAGGCAAAGCTAGGGTCAGAAGGAAGGCCTCATGGCCCCTAATCAGTAAGGCCTCCTACACTACAGCATGGCTGGCAGGCTCCCCTTGCTAGGATGGGGGTGTTATCTTACTCTCTCCCTCTCAGGCATAGACGGCTACCAGGATGCCACGTGACCCCATATCCTGAGCCTGCTGAGGAAGAACCCCAGGGAGGAGGATATGTTGTTGCTGTGTCAAGGTGAGGGTCGGGGGTCTGGGGAAAGCTCTGTTGGAAGCAGCGAGGGAGCAAAGAAGGGCAGGAAGACACAGAGTCTCTGAATGTGGATCCCAGAAGCCCAGGGAAAGCATGGGAGGTGGCTGGGAGCAGACCAGGGTGTCCGCAGATGCTGTGCTCCATCACTTGATTTGGGGCCAGGACCCAACTTGATTGGGATGCTGGGAGTGTTGGCAGCCTCACCCATTCCCTTGCCCCTCTGGGGGGACCAGGTGCCATCATGGGGAGGATAGTTGGGGAGATGGTGAATGGGCAGTGGTGCCAGCACAGAGCCCCAGGGGCCCTCTTGGGGTCAGGAGGGGGACCGTGTGCACATGTCTGTGTGTCTGTTTCCTCTGTGGGGACGGAAGGGTGATGACAGCTCCAACTCCCTGCTCCCCTCACAGTGCTCCGTGGACTGGCCACCGGTGCCCAGGATCTCCTGGACGATGCCTCTCTGCAGAAGGGAGTGATGAAGAGAACGTCCATCGAAGTGGCCGTCAGAGCTGATAAAACCCTCCAGGTTTTCTTCAGCCATCAGGCCCTGGCCAGCAAAAGCAAGGTGGGAGCGGGAGGTAGCTGGGGTTGGTGGATGGGCTGAAGGGGAGAGGCTGGAGCCAAAGGTGGGGAGGGGCAGTGTCTGTCCACTTGCTTGTGACAGGCTGACTCACCGGGCTCTTCGTGGGGAGGAGGGGGACCCTCTTCAGCCACCTCTTCCTGTTGACCAGAAAAGGGGACAGTGAGAAAACGCTCCGCTGTCCACTCACTTACTCGGTAATGATGCTGTTCTGTCACTTGCATTTGCTGGGCACCCTCTGCCTGCCAGGTACTGTGCCAGGCCCTGGGGATACCAAGATGAGTGACGAGCTGAGGCAAACTCATCGTGTCTCTTTGGACACAAGTGGCAGAGAAAGCTCTGGAGACCACTGGCCATCTCTTCTGTCTCCTGCAACTTTCAGTACTTGAGAGGCAGGTGCACTCATTAACCGGATGGTTAACGACTTTGACATCCACAACAGTGAGGCCACTCTGCATCTGCAAGGTGATAGGGGGGTGAGAAGGAAACGTGTCTGGTTTGTGCATTCCATATATATTGAGTAGTTCATGCTGCAGCGTGTGTTTGTAAATAAACTTTCACTGGAACTCAGCCCGTCCATTCATTCACACACAGTTTGCATATTGCCCAAGGCTGCCTCTGAGCTACCACAGCGGAGGGGCAGCTGCCACAGAAACCCTACGGCTGGCAGAGCCTAAAGCATTTCCTATATGGCCTTTTACACAGAATGTTTGCTGAACCCTGAGTGAGTGAAGCCCACATTTATTGAGTAGCTGCTCTAAACAGGGCTGGGGAAGTGGAGAGGGATAAGCCACCGTGCTTGTCTCGGAGTTGCTTTCTAGCTATGGGGATGGGGTGACTAGAAGAAGCGGAAAAACCGTGATTAATTCTGTCTGCAGGGATTTAAGGAAGCTTCAGATGTCAGAAGGGGTGACATTTGAATTGCACCTTGAGGAATGAGGCAGACGGCACAGACCAATTATGAGTAAGGAGGTTGAATTAGTACTAAAAAGTCCTTCAGGAAAGAAAAGCCCAGGACCTGATGGCTTCACTGCTGAAGACTACCAAACATTTAAAGAACTAATAAGAACACTTCTCAAACTCTTCCTCCAAATTGAATAAAATTGAAGAAACTCCTTTTATGAGGCCAGCATTACCATTATGCCAAAACCAGACAAGGACACTACAAGAAAATCCAATCATAGGCCAATATCCCTGATGAACATACAAGCAAAAATTCTCAGCAAAACACAGCCAGCCAAATTCAACAGCACATTAAAATCATCGTTCACCATGATCAAAGGGGATGTTCTACACACAGATTCATGAGTATGACAGAGCTCGTTAAGAGAATGAAGGAAAAGAACCATGTGATTATCTTGAGTGCTGCAGAAAAATTATTTGACAAAATTTAACATCCTTTCATGATAAAAACTCTCAACAATGAGGCACAGACAGAATGTGCCAGAACACAGTATAGAGCACATGTGACAGGCCAAAGCTAACATCACACTCAGTGGACAGATGGTGGAAGCTTTCTCTCCTTCTGCATCACGGCCTTACACACAGCAGCCAAGACACGGAATCCAGCCACGTCTCCATCCAAAAGGAATGGGTGACGAAAACAGGGCACACACACAGTGCGATACTATTCAGGCTTTTTCAACAGAAGGACATCCTGTCACTGTGACAACATGGATGAAACTGGAGAGCATTACGTTAAGTGAAAGAAAGCAGGCAGAGAAAGACAAATAGCATATGATGTCATTTCTGTGTGGAACCTAAAAGAGTTGACGTAGTAACACTGTATCGAGAGCGTGAAAATTGCTGTGTAGGTTTTAAGGGTTCTCATCACATGAAATACTGAGTATGTGAGGTGATGTGTATGTTCATTAGCTCAAAGTTTAGCCATTCCACAGTGTCTCCATATTTCAAAACACAATAAATGCCCATGGTTATGATTTGTCACATTAGAACGGCAGGCAGACCTGCCCGGAGACTGAGCTGGGAGGGACTGAAAGGAGAGGGGGCAGCGAGGGCAGTGGGAGCCTTTGCTCTCAGAGCCTGGTTGCTGGCACAACCTTTGGGTAGATGGGAAGGGACTGGCTCCCACAAGGGAGGCCAAAGGGCAGAGAAAAGTCCTTCCTGTGCCTTGGAAATGCATCCATGAATGGAGCATCCTCACAGGTCTTGGTCCCATGCTCTTCCCAGTTCCTGCAGAGCCTGTGAAGACCGCCGCCCAGGGGCTGGACACAGCATGTTGTATGTCACACACAGGAGCCCCGAAAAGGCCAGGTTGCATGTGGCTCTGGAGAAATGGCTTTACCCCGTGATTCTCAGACTGTTTTAAGACTCAGACCCTTGGAGAATCTTCTGAAAAGCACATTCACATAAAATTTTTCACATACTTTCGGGGAGTCACAGACCCTCTGAAACTCATCCCTGGTGGTGGGATTAAGAACTGCTCCTCTAAGCTGCTGTGATTTAGGCTTTAGCAAGAAAGAGGGATCTAAAAATCAGGCTGCAGGATCTAAGGATCATTTGTAGTCAGGATGTGGGGAGGGCAGCAGATTGCTGCAGTGAAGTAGGGTTAAGGAGTGAGGAGGATTCCTGAGGGAAGAAAAGGAAGGTACAAACGGAGCAGTGTGCCCCAGGAGACCTCTGGGTGAACTTGACCCACTGGCTTGAGGTCCAGGCTAGTCAGAAAAAACCCAGCCTGAGTGGCCCTGCCCCCTTTCAAAAGGTATCGTTAACATGATGAACAGAACAGTACCGCAGATATCATTACTAACACTGAATATGAATGGTCTTAATGCTCCTATTAAAAGACATAGGTTGGCTAAATGAATAAAAAGTCATTGCCAAAGTATATGTTGTCTCCTAGGTACTATAATATTGCTATGCTCCTAAAATGCTGAACTTCACACCTGGAAAACACCACAACCCCAAGAGAACAGCTTTTCTGCACCTGCTGGTAACCCAAAGCCACATCATACTGCAGTGCTGCCAGGCTCTGCCAACCGGGGGACAGCCTGGCCCATAACACCCACATTCTCACCTTTCTCTCTCCTGTCTCCCCTCCCATCTCCATCCTCTGAGCTTTCACACTGTGTGGGACCCAACCAGCTATTTATTACTATTTATGTCCACTCCTATGACACTGTTGCCAGCCATCTGCTCAGCTACATTCAGGCCAGTCTCTTTACGGGACCCTGCTCGGCAGTGATTGCCAGGTCTATGGGCCAGTAGAACTGCAGAGCCCTTGGCAGGATGGGCTCTAGGGTCAGGAGGCAAGATTGGGCTCCCAGCTGTGTCCTTGCTGAGGTTCGTACCTCTAAGCCTCAGTTGCCTCACCTGTAAAATGGACATGGGTAATAATGTTCACCAACGTCTTGTGGAGAAATGTACAGAAGGTGGATGATAGAGCCCTCGAATGCTTTTCTATAGACCGCCAGAAAACATCAGTTTTGAGAGCGCTGGGCCGAGCCAAGCCAAGTTAAGAAACTGACAGGCAATACCTGTTAGCTTTCCCACGCGCCCTGACAGTTTAACTGAAGGTGGTGCGTTCCTTCATCTGGCCTGCCTTCTCTCATTGGCCTCTCGACTGTCCATCAGACACTGGCCCCGCCCCTGCAGTTCCTGACCGGTTCCCTAGACTGATTCGCCCCGCCCCTTTCAAATGTGGTCCCAGGGGAGCACGGCGGCCCTAGCCAACCGCGATGCCACGCCCCCGGCCATGGAGCATGCGCACTCTGGGTTGCGTGTGGCGCGGGGGCGGGGGGGCGTGAGAAACTACAGTGTCGTAGTTGTGGGCACCAGTGCACTTGCTTTGGACGTCACAGCCTCAGGCCTGGGGTACCTTTGGAGCTGGTGACTCGTTGGCCCTAGTGGAGAACAGGACCCTGCAAGTCCTAGAGACCTGGGATGGCAACTCTGCTTCTCACTGTGAACTAAAATAAAATCTTAAGGCTCCTCCTCACCGGCTAACTGAATGGACCCCCTCTTGGCCAAGGGGATATCCTAAAACTAAATTGCCTGCCACGAGGAGGGAGGTCAGACATGCCTCATCATGCCCCCTCCCTTCTTGGAGACATCCTTTGTAACCCATTTACAGGCCTAAGGGTACAAGACAATCGTTCAGGTCTCAATTTAAACAACGAATGTATGTCTGGTGGCTTGTCTCCTGGTAGCTTGTCTCTGATTGACAGAGTTCCTTAGCTTCAAACAGTCCAAGCCTTTAGACAAAGCTTCATGTCTTTAATCAATTACAAGTCAAAGAATCTTTAAATCCACCTATAACCTGTAAGCCACCTCCCTTCAAGATGGCCCACCTTTTGGGGCCAAACCAATGTATGCCTCCCACGTATTGATTTATGACTTGACCTGTAACCCCTGTCCCTCTGAAATGTATAAAATCAAACTGTAATCAACCACAGGGAGTCCACTTGCTCAAGGCTTCTTGGGCGTGGCTCCGGGCCTTGGCTTCTTTTCCTTTGACATCACCAGATGTATGATTGGGGCACATTATCTAACCTCCAGAGCCTCTGTGTCTTCCTCTAGTGTGGGGAACTCATACTTTTTTCTTTGTGCTGAGGGGAAGATTCAAGAAGACAGAGGTCACGGCATGATTAAGAGGTGTCCAGACATAGTGACACCCAGTGAATACAGGCTGCTGTTACTTTGCTGAGCTCTCATTGCGTTAACAGTGTACAAACTGTGATAAATGGAAGGGACACATGGCATTATTCCTTTTTTATATGAGCAAGGACTAGTAAAAACCATACAAAACTACAGCGTGTTTACTAAGTGTGGCTTCCAAAGGCTGAGACTCAGAATTTCCAGTCTGTGTAACAGCCACAGTCCAAACATTGAGCCATGAGTGGTGTAATTCCCCAGTGCAGGCCTGGGCAGGGCCTGGGTGGGGCCTGGGAGCTGCAGGAGGGGCCCGGAGGGAGGGGGTGGAGGGCTGAGGTGGCACTGGGTGAGGCCTGGAGCCTGTTCACAGCCCCACGCCCCGCTGAGCAGCCTGCTGCAGCGGGGCCGGACGTGTGGAGTCTCCGCGTGGAGGCTGACCTGTGTCTCTCCGTCTCCCTGTGAAAGGTGGCCACAAGGTGAACAAGATGGCCTGGTGGAAAGCTTGGGTAAGTGGGAGCAGGTGGGGAGGCAGATTCCAGCACGCCGCTGGGTGTCAGTCACTCAGGAGGCCCGAGAGAACATAAAGGCAGATCTTGGCTGTCTCAGGCCTAAAGGTGCTCACTGCAGGGATGGGACCTGAGCTGGGGAGACGGGCAGATAAAGAAAGCTTGAAATGCAAGAGGGGAAGCCAAGGGGCAGGAGGAGTCTGGAGGAAGGGCCCCTACAGGAGTCCTGCCACTCGAAGGAGGGCGTATCAGGTGGAGCTGCGTGTGCTGCGTGAGTGCGCACGTGCGTTCGGGGAGAATCAGGCAGACTGGTCCTTGCAGGGGAACAATGTGTGCAAAGGCACAGAGGGTGAGGAGCTGCTTTGGAGGGCAATGGCTCCGCACAACTTGAGGATCCTGGGTGGGGAAGACATGGATCTGGCAAAGCAGGCAAGGCCGAGTCCCGAAGGGCCTTGCATGACAGGCTAAGGAGTTGGGGCTTTACCTTAAGGGCAATGGGGAGCCATCGAAGGGCCTTGAGCTCCAGAGTAACCTGATTGAATATGCTGATGTTGGGAGCCATCCATGCCCACGCCTCAGGGCATGCGAGGGCTGCGGGCCTCCAGGGATCACAGGTGCTCATTTGTCAAGACTGGGAAGGGAGGAGAGTGAGCAAGAGGACCTGGCCGGCTGGGACCTGCCCAGGGCTGGGCAGTTTCCAAAGCTGGGCACTGGCCAGGGCAGTCTGATACTGGGCTTTGTACCCAGTGGAGCAGGGGCGAAGCGGCTTACTTGTGGGGACCTGGCCAAACTGGCAGGATCACAAAAGCATTCACTGAGCCCCCACCGTGTGCCAGACACGCCTCTGAGCACATCACATTCAGTATCTCACTTGAGCCTCACCACAAGCCTATGATGTAGCGACCAGTATCCTTATCTGCAGATGAAGAAACTGAGGCACAAGTAGGCTATGCAGCTTCCTGAGGTTGCCACACTAGTAAGTGTCAGGGACTGGGTTAGAATCCTAGCAACCTGACTCCAGAGCCTGAACTATGTCCTGGGCCACCCATGCCAGAGCTGGCTTGGGGCAGCAAGTGCACAGGTAGACCTCACCTGCGACTGGCTGGGCTGCCAAGGAAGACCAAATGTCCCCTGGGCACAAAGCCAGACCAGGAACAGGATTTAGGGGGATAAAAGAGCCTCACCCTCCTTCTTTAGGGTGTGCCGCCCGCTCCACGCCTCTCTCATAAACTCTGCCTCCCAGCTTCCCTAGGCAGCCCCGTGACAGGGAAGGCAAAGGTGTGGCAGCTCCTCTGTGCCATCACAGAATATGTTAGATATGTAGAGTCACAGACTCTCTGGGCCACCTTTTCAGTGGAAATGTGCCTGTCTGGATAGGCCCAGCCCTGCGCAAGACCCAGCCAGAAACGGAGGCCCCTCCAACAGCACAGGGTCATGATAGAAACCTCTGGAACTGCCTTCCCACTCCAGGCTGAGATCCAGGGCTCTGATTCCAAGAACATTGTCCCCCACCCCTTTTTCCTAAAACCTTAGAGTGGGAAGTGGGACTGAGGCTTCTTGACATGGGGAGATCAGAAGCATCCAGGACGCTGCTTACAAACAGCATCATCTGAGCCCTCCCTCGCGCCTGCTGAACGGGACACTCACTCCTCGGTGACTCAGCCACACAGTCTGGCCAGTCGCTGCTGCACCACAGCCCCCTAATGCCCACTTGGGTGCAGAGGGAAGCCCCTTTAGGGGTTCCCAGAGCTGGCACTGAGAGCTGGGATGCCCCCACATTCCCGCTGACCTGCATTCCTGTGGGTAAGGCTTCCTTCCATGAACACTTCATTCCCTGGGAAAGATTGAGTCATCGGTAGAGTGGGGACAGTCAACAGAGCTCAGCTCTGAGTCAGGCTGCGGGGGAGGTGCCAGCACTACCGCTTACCAGCTGTGTGACCTGGGCGAGCTCACCGAGCCCAGCACCCTTGCTTGTAAAATGGGCATCAGTATTCACCTAGCACAGCTGCTGGGGACGTCCATGGGACAAGTATTGCATCTAAAGCACCTGGCACGTATGATGTGCTCAAATCACTAACAGGAGGAGCAGCAGTGCGTGACTCCATAAGCGAGGGGTACCATGAATCTGCCCACATTTGGGTAGCATCTGGGAACATGCGAGTTCTCTTTGGATGGAATTTCCACAGGAATTACTTGTAATAATTTCTGCTGTGAAACATGGTGCTAAGAAATGAATTAGGAAGACCTGTCACCAAACATTTGAAAGTTAAGCGAAGGGGACAGGGTACAAAAGGTATTTACCTCTTACTCAAAGGAAAGATCCTTACAGATACACCACAGATAGGAATCCGTTCTGTATTTTCAGGATCTAACCTAGGGCTTGGCTGGCTGGCTGGATGGGTGGATGGAAGGATGGACAGATGGACCGGTGGGCGGGTGGATGGATGAGCGGGTCGGTGGAAAAGTAGATGGTTAATGGGGGGCGACAGAGGGGATAGGTGAACAGGTGAGTGGAAGACCAGACTCAGTGTGACTATAAACTCCTTTCCATTTGAGGATCTCTGAGACTTTCTCTAATTCAGTGCCCATGTCCAATCTCCGTCCACTCTCTACCGTCCCTCCTCCAAAACGTAATTATAAGGGATCATCCATCTTAAGCATCTGAGACATTGCGCAGGGCGCAAGTGTAAAGATTCTTCAGGCAAGTCTTGAATTGCAGGCTTGGAAGTCAAGGGCCCAGGTACTCTGGTTATGCTTTACAGCACAATCTGCAGAGCATCCTGCGGTTCTTTCTAAACCTAAACCTCTGAGCCCCATGAGCCTGTGGACTTGCAAACACCCTGAGCTGTCAGGATGCTCAGCTGGGCCCCCCGCCCCTAAGGTCCTGTAAGCCCCCACTGCTCGGGAGGAAGGCAGACTGAACTCAAAGCATTCCTCAGAAGCAGAGAACCATGCTGGCCTCCCAGCTCATCTGCCGGCTCTCACGGCAATGCATTTAGCTCCAAGAAGCCGTTACTCAAGTGCTCTTTTTTCTCTTAGGTTTGGGTGGGTCTGTCCCTTCCTGTTGCCTGTGGATGATGCTGCACCTGCCTTCAGGTGCACAAGCAGGGACAGGGGAGTTTGTGCGGCTTCTCCCCACACGCTATGGCTCAGGCTGCTCTGGCCTGTTGGCCAAGGGGCTGGGAGGCTCTGCACTGGCCTGCAAGGGCCCAGCTGCTCTCAGAGCCCAGGGAAGGTTCTCACCCTGCTGGGCGGGCTACAGGATGGGCAGGGAGCCTGCGCTGCCTTCCCGGCCCCTTCCTGCTTTGAGTAGGCCTGGCTCTCTTGCAGGTGGAACAGGAGGGTGTCACGGTGAAGGGCAGCTCCCACTTCAACCCAGACCCTGATGCGGAGACCCTCTACAAAGCCATGAAGGGGATTGGTGAGTGGCGTCCGCAGCCTTGCCAGCCTGGGCCTCTCTGGGGCTTCACCTCTCTGCTCAAGATCCCTCCACTCACAGCCCTGGAAAGTGGGTGCTGGGGACAGCCAGGGAGTTGGGGTGTCCCCAGGATACTCTGAGACTGACTCCAATACCCAGAAAAATCACATGGGCCCCAGGTTCCCCAGCAGTGGTTGGCCCCTGCTCCCCCAAGACTGGATGGGGGAGGGTGGCTGCGTAGCTGGGAAGGGGGAGGCCATCTGCTGTGTGTCCCTGTGCAAGCGACTTCACCATCAGTCTGAGCTTCTCACTTATAAAATGGCCCCATGAACTCTGGACCCGTGTGTGTCTGTGAATTCTGGGTGGGACGGTGCTGGAACAGCGCCTGGCACGGGGGTGTGGAGGGCTGTGGGGCTGACCCAGGCTCCGCTTGCCCCATGCCGCTGGCCACAGAGCCGCTTCCTTCTGTCTCCAGCATCCGCCCCGGGCCGCCCTCAGCATTCCTGCAAGTGGGCGAGGACTGGCCCATCTCACCCCAGGCAGGATTTACCCCTTAGCTGCCTCTGCCTGATGAACTCAGCATTAACGAGAGCCACCATTCCTAGGCAAGCCTGTAAAACATTTTCAGGTCCTCTGCTTTCAGTGAGATCTATGCCATTATCTCCACTTGCCAAATGAGAAAACGGAGGCTCAGGGAGAGGCGTAGCTGGGCCAGGCCTCAGACCCAGAGGTCTGGGCTTAGTGCTGAGTGCCCCTACTGCGACCAACACCAAGGAGGGCAGGGCAGGAGACCTCACTTGGCCAAGCACCAAAGGCCCAGGGGCAATGAATATCCAGAGCCAGCTGGTCCTCCGATTCTGTGACTGTGAGGGTGGACCTGGGCCAGACCCCGGCACTCTGTGGGTGCGGGTGGTGTGGGAAATGGGGAGGTGGAATTCCTAAGCGCGTTGTTTACGCTGTGAAAAGGAACTGGGCTTTTCGAGCTATCCAGGTGGCATGTCCCGATGCTCAGCCACCAAATAGCTACCTCCCCCTCCCCAGCCTGGACCATTGCCCTGGGGGTAGGGGGTGGTCACACTGTGTACTCCTGCAGGGACCAATGAGCAGGCCATCACTGAAGTGCTCACCAGGAGAAGCAATGCACAGAGGCAGCAGATTGCCAAGTCCTTCAAGGCTCAGTTTGGCAAGGTAAGGGGGGCTTGGGGGGTGCCTGGGGTGGGGGAAGTGTTGGGGATGCAGCCTGATGCAGCTGCACCTGGAGCAGGCCTTTCTCTGAGCCAGCCCACTAGAAACGTGGGCACATGGGACCTGCTTACACCAAAACCATTCTCCTTTATTTATCAGAAATTCCAATCTAATTGGCCATCATGTGTTTTATCTGGCAGCCCAGTTTATAGCTGCCCAGAGCCTGGGCCTGGCATCAGCTCCTGTGGCCTGGCCCCACCTTCCTTTCCCGCCTCTCTCCCTCCCTCCCTGAGCTCCTTCACGCTACCCCAGGGGCCCTGGTGAGAGCTGCTTCCTGCCCTAGGCTTTGCTTATCCTGCTCCCTGAGCCTTGTCCTCCCTGCTCTTTCCCCAGCCCAGACGTGCAGGCCGGCCCTGTCCCGTGCTGTGGCTTGGGCATTCTCCTCACATTGGAGCTGCTTGTGCCCGTGCCCCGTTCCTTCTGCCACCCAGAGGGGAACTCTAAGGGCAGGGAGCAAGCAGGCCAGACCCTTTGTTTCTCCTCCCAACTGCGCCCTAGTCCTAGGACAGAGCCTGACACGTGAGCACAGGAGTAAATGTGCACACAGTCAGGGTTGCCTGGAAGCCTCCAACTGGCTCAAATCATTAGTTCGGAGATTTAACAAAGGAAGATCAGTGACGAAGCCCACATATTCCCTTGGAGCAAGCGACATGCATTTTAGTTTCTCTCTTAGTCCTCGCAGCTATGCATCATTCTCTGCACTCAACACTTCAGGACATTCATGTTCAAAGAGGTTGAAAGTTGCCCAAGATCCTAGAACCTGTAAGCAGCAAGGTTGGGATTTAAACCCAGGCGAGGCAAAGCCCTTGACCTTGCTGCTGCTCTGTGCAGGCCAGCTGGGTTGGCCTTGTGGCTCCTGGGAGGGGCATGTGCCCTCAGAAGGAGACACACATGAGACAGATTCTTTAATTCATCCTTGCATTCATTCACTGAGTGCCTATGGGCCAAGTGACAGGCATGTAATGGTGATACCACCTCAGCTTGAATCTGGTGAGCAATGGCAATTTTATTTTATTTGGGGCTGATGACGTGCCCAGCACTGTGTCGAGTGCTGAGCTGAGTCACACACATCTCTCCATCAGCCCCTGAGCAGCAGTAGAAAGCAGGGCCACCCTTGTCTCTGTTTAACAGGTGAGGGTATTGATGCTCAGAGGGAGGAAAGAGCCAGCCCAAGAAACCCCAAGGAGCATGTGGCAGGGCCCACTGGGGATCCAGCCCGAGCCCCTGGGCCTGGCTTAAGATGGGTCCCCACCTTTCCTTTTCCCTGCATCAGGATCTCACCGAGACCTTGAAGTCGGAGCTGAGTGGCAAATTCGAGAAGCTCATCGTGGCCCTCATGTACCCGCCATACAGATACGAGGCGAAGGAGCTGCACGATGCCATAAAGGTAACTAGGCGAGTGGGACGGGGGCAGGGCAGAAACGCTCCCAGTGGCTTGCGGGGTCAGGGAGACAGGCATTGGCAGCTCTGGGCTGCCCTGAGCAACCATCTGGCACGGCCTCCTGGACCCTGCCTGCTGCTGAGACTGCCACCCAACACCAGGACGTACTGGCCCCCAGCTGACACCTCCAATGGCCATGATGCAGCCAAAACCCTAACTCCCCAGAACCTCACTAGACCAGGTGTGCGGTGGAATCGGCACCCAGCCCCGCAGTCCCCTGCAGCACCTCGGGCTCCCCTTTACTTCCTGCTGCTCCTTTTGCTTTTGCAGATTAAGGGGAATGGGGACCCAGTAACAGTAATCACGTCCGTGGAAAGGACACTTCCCGTGTGGACATCCATGATCTCCAATCACGATCTCTAACGCACCCTCAGGGTGGGGGCGGCTTATTATCCCCATCCACGGGTGAGGCTGCTTAGGCTCGGGAGGTGGAACGACCTGAGACCACCCAGCTGAGGAGGGGGAGCTGGCACAGAGCTTCTGCGCCACGGCACTTGCCCACAGTGCCCCTCACCAAAGACCACCCCGTGATTCCCGCTGGAGGATAACATCCTCCAGCCAGGGCCCCCATCAGAGTAGGGCAGAGCAGTGACAGTCTTCCCTGAGGCGCAGGCCTCTTGAGGAAAGAGGATGTGGACAACACAGGGGCTGAGGCAAGGCGCTCTGGCATGCAGAGGTTTCTGTCCACAGGGCTTAGGAACCAAAGAGGGCGTCATCATTGAGATCCTGGCCTCTCGGACCAAGACCCAGCTACGGGAGATAATGAAGGCCTATGAGGAGGGTAAGGGGGCTGCCAAGGGAGGGGGCATGGGGGCCCTAGGGAAAGCTCCCCTTGGGGGTAGCCACAGCTTTGGCAGCCTGGCAGGGAGAAAGGGTCATGCGCTGATCTGGGCCACATCAGAAAGGACCGTTTGGGGTCCATGGGTGCTGAGTGCCTACTGCGTGCTAAGACCTGTGCCTGACAGTGAGGTTGGGCGTGACTCAGACCCCATCTGTGAGCTCACAGCTGCTGGGCAGAGAGCTGTGTGCCCAGCTAAACTCTCTGCCCTTGAGGGCCGTGGCAGTGCTGTGGACCGCAGGCTGCGTCAGCGGTGGACAGGGCTGGCCCCTTCCTGGCTGAGCACAGGCTGACCCAGGGGACTGCAGAGAGCCATCCTCTGGGCCCTGTTGCAGTGGGATGTGGACCACAGACTAGCAGAGGCCAGCCTGGCCCCATGCCGTGTGCCTGGTGGGGCTGCCTAAAGGCTTTGGCTCTGCTGAGCCTGAGACGCAGTGGAGATCCATCGGCAGCCCCGGCTGGCCCATCTTTGTGCTTTGAGCTTGGTTGGGCATCCATGTCGCTATTAGTTCTGAACAACCTTCCAGATGACAAACAGCTGCCATTCGGACACCTGGGATTGCATCCACGCCCATGCCAGGGACTCATCCTTCCTAGAAGGCTTTAATCAGGAGAAGTGTGGGAAACAGGGCTGGAAGGAGGAAAGCAGGCCCTGGGAAGGCCCCAGGTCTCTGCCTCCACCTCACGGTCCTGTTTCCCTGCAGACTACGGGTCCAGCCTGGAGGGGGACATCCAAGCAGACACCAGTGGCTACCTGGAGAGGATCTTGGTGTGCCTTCTGCAGGTATCACAGCCAGGCTCCTGGACATCCCCACAGCCCCACAGGGAGCAGCCTTTGAACAGAGCCACTGGGGTTGGGGCAGGGGCATGGGACATCCCCAGTGGCCTGGGCTCATTAGGAGTATCTCAGTGTGTTTGGAGGGTCCCAATGGCAGAGGTCCTGCACCTGTCCGGACTCAGCCTCACGTGGGTACCCTGGAAGTGAGAAGACAGTAGGTTCCCCACGCAGGCCCCATGCCAGGCCCCATGCTTCCTTTAGCTCACTGAATCCCCCATACCCTGTGGGGGCCCTGACTACCCCCATTGTGTAGATGAGAAACCTGAGGCTTGGAGAGGATAACTGGCTTGCTGAAAGTCCCATGGCCAAAAAGCACAGAGACCTGCCTGACCTCCAAGCCCAGCCCTCCCCTCAGCCCGGCTGCTCGGGTTGGCCAGCCTGCCTTACAGAGCCACTTCCTCTGTTCCCAGGGCAGCAGGGATGACATGACTGGATTTGTGGACCCAGGACTGGCTCTCCAAGATGCACAGGTGAGGCTGCACCCTGCTGGCCACATGGCCTCTCCCCCTGCCATCAGACTCCTGCCCCTCTGTCCATGGGGGCCTTTCTTTGATACTAGGCTGAGTCCCACCCAGCTCAGGTCCCTGCAGGCCTTTGCCCTCTGGTGTCTGATGAAGAAAGTGAGGGTGTTGGGGAGTCTCAAGGGGAAGGAGTATGACTTGGGGTGGGGGTGCTGAAGCTCTGTCCTGGCAGGAACAGCCCACAAACCTGGGGATGCCGGGGCTCAGGGTGGGGTCTGTGTGTCCAGGTCTCTGTAGGTCAGCCTGCTGGCAGAGCACTTGGTGATGAGCACTGCCTGGAGAGAGGGAAGCTGGGGAGGGGCAGTCCCTAGGGCAGCTTGTGGCCCACATGGAGAAGAGATTTTAAGCCAGAGCTGTTGGGGGAAGAGGAGACAGCCAGAGGAGAATGCTAGCCTGGCAGAGTGGACAGGGGCTGACCGCTGGCCCCAGCTCTGGGACTCTGAGGTCTGTCCACCACCTCCTTACTCTCCTTCCCTGTTGTGGTGTCCCACTGCCAGGATCTGTATGCGGCGGGCGAGAAGATCCGTGGGACTGACGAGATGAAATTCATCACCATCCTGTGCACTCGCAGCGCCACTCACCTGCTGAGAGGTACCGGGGAGGGAGGGCACAGTGCCGGGCCACAGGGCACGCTCTGGCCGTGCAGCGTTTCCCTTGGTGCTGCAGCCTTGTCGTGTTTGGAGCTGGGGAGAGAACCAGGGGCCCTGGGCTCTTTCCCTGGTTTCCATGTGGAAGGTCAGAGTGGCACATGGATGTGCAGTCTGATCCAAGACTCTGGGGGGGGCGTCATGCAGAGGTCCTAGTGTCCCCAAAGCAGAGCCCTCTCTCCACAGTGTTTGAGGAGTATGAGAAAATCGCCAACAAGAGCATTGAGGACAGCATCAAGAGCGAGACCCACGGCTCGCTGGAGGAGGCCATGCTCACCGTGGGTAAGAGCTGGATCTCGGTGCTTGGATTCACGCCACCATACTGTAGCGCCGCTGCAGAACTGCGTGGCTAGATTCTTGGGGGAGCTGTCTCTGGGCACGAGAGCCCAGGAGCTGCCTTGGGTCTGAGCTGTGCTCCGATGGACCTGATGGGCTCCAGTGCATTTCACGTCTGCCCTTTTGTCTGGCTGCTCCGGGCCCTTCGAGCTGGGCCCAGTGCCCCAGGCCTCCTTCCCTATATTGCCCCACCTGACACGAAGCCTCTTATTTGGGGATAGGCAGGACTCAAAGAAATATACCCAGCCTTGCACAATGCTAACCCTGAGGCAAGACATAAATAAATAGTTGTGTGCAATGCCACCTACAACCTCCAGGCGTTAACAGAGCTCTCCTGTTTGCCAGTGAAATGCACCCGGAACCTGCACAGCTACTTTGCGGAGAGACTCTACTACGCCATGAAGGTAACTGTCCTGTCTTCTGCGCCCCGTACAATTCTCACTATGTGGCACCAACTGCGAAGCCGAGGAGCTGAGAGCCACCGCTGTCCTCGACACTGGGGTCTTCTCTTATCCCAGCCCCTTGTGGGTCAGAAAGGTTTTAGTTCTCAGAGAGCAAGCCAGGTTTGGGAAAGGGAAGCCATGTCTCCTGGGGTGAATCCAAGCAGGTGCACTCACAGGTGTTCATTGCACTGAACTTTTACACAGTCCTGGGAGACCCGTGTTGTCATTGCCATCCCAGAGGTGATGAAACTAAGGCTCAAGTTCAAGGTCACACAGCTGCCAAGTGGCAGAGCCTTGACTTCGCCCCAAGCTGACCCAATTGCCCTTTTCACTGCACCACGTGGGCTCCCTGAGCGAGCTCCTGGGGACCACAGGCAGGGCTTGCAGGAACCAAGGCACCCTCGGTGGACAGGTTCAGAGGGAGACTGCCGCCCACAGCAGCTCAGCTTTCCTACGTGTGCCAGGGGTGCCACCCTTGGTTTGCCTAGTGCCCAAAAGGCGG
>CAUYSK010017435.1:0-24291 GCA_963575035.1 Avahi laniger
CAGCTACTCGGGAGGCTGAGGCAGGAGGATCGCTTGAGCCCAGGAGTTTGAGGTTGCTGTGAGCTAGGCTGACGCCACGGCACTCACTCTAGCATGGGCAAAAGAGTGAGACTCTGTCTCAAAAAAAAAAAAAAAAAAAAAGAAGATAGGTATAGAAAGATATGCTTAGAAATCTATTTTTTGGCCAGCTGCAGTGGTTCACACCTGTAATCCCAGCACCTCTGGGAGGCCGAGGCTGCAGGATCACTTGAGGTCAGGAGTTTGAGACCAGCCTGAGCAAGAGTTTGACCCCGTCTTTACGAAAAATAGAAAAATCAGCCAGGCATGGTGGCGTGCACCTGTAGTCCCAGCTATTCAGCAGGCTGAGGCAGGAGAATCGCTTGAGCCCAGGAGTCTGAGGCTGTAGTGAGCTGTGAGGACGCCACAGAACTCCAGCCTGGGCGACAGAGCGAGATTCTGTCTCAAAAAAACCCACAAAACTATTTTTTCTTTTTATAGATGTGCTTAGAAATCTAGAACTAAAAATATAGCAAACCATTAATGGAAGTTATCCCTGTAAAGTGGGATTATGCATACTTTAAATTTTCTTCTTAATACTTCTGTGTTCCAATTTAGAAAAAAGTTGGATAATGATCATGACAATTCCTGTAATAATTCCCCTAGAGTCATAAATTAGAAAATTTTAAACAAATATAAAATTGTAATTTCTGATTTTCATAATGTCCTGGGTTATATTGTAGTAAACACATAAATCAAATAATATACAATCTAATTTTCTAGCAATGGAAGAGTGGGCTAAATTTTTTAATCTCATTTTCAAAATGACGAACCATCACACTCAGTGAGCGCCATCCCCGTTTCACTGACCTGAATTGAAGTCATGACTCCATTAGCAAAGACAGAGAGTTTTCCAGCAACGGATCTCACTCCTTGCTTGAACTGCGCCATGTCGGGGGCGTTGGGCAGCACGCTGGAGAGGCTGTAGTTCCCTGCACACACAGAGCAGACGCCGGCGTCACTGCCAGGGCACTCGATGGCTTCAGAGAACCCAGATCCCACCCTCCTGCTTCCTCACAAGCAGCAGCTGTGGTGGAGGGGGACGGCCCTACAGTGGGGTCAGGACTGTGGTTGAAGTGCCAGCCCAACCCCAGACTAGCTGCAAGACCCCATGCGAGAGAAGGCATAGCATAGGGGTCTTAACACCACCATAGGTTCAAATCATGGCACTGCCTCTGAAGAACTTCCTTGCCCTCTCTGGACTTGTGTCCTCAAAGTGCTTGGCACGGTCCTGGCAGGTAATGACTCCCCATTGGCAGAAGGGCAGATATTGATGGCTTCAGTCTGCTCAGCATTGCTTCCTCCTCTTCTAGGTAAAAGCACTTCTCACTTCCTCTGGGGACCACCTCTCCCCTCTCCCCTTCCATAGGGGTGGGCACATGATCCAGGCCTGACCAATCAGAGCCTTCCCTGGGATTCACATATACTCAAAAGAGAGGAGTCATTTGCTTGCTCTGGGGTTACTGGCAGGGACAAAGCAAAGCTGCAGCTGTCTGTGACTATAGCTTCCCCCGCCCACTCACTTGGACAAAGGAAGCCTGTACAACCGAATGAGGCTCATCCGGGTAGGTGAGCCAAATGGGCGAGTCTGTCCCCTTGATGCTGTCTGACTGTGACTTGGTAGCCAGACTTCCCAAGCACCGAAGTCCACACTTCTGCCTTCTTTACTCAGGCTAGTGTTAGCTGGGTTTCTCTTACTTACATTTTGGTTGCCCTAACATAAACATCACCATTATTGTCACCAACGTAGGCAAAGATTGTCAGTGTCATCACACATAACCACAGGTTCATAATAAACTTCTGTCACACAGTTGTCGTGAGATGCGAGAAGGACACAGTGACTGTGACCTGAATGCAAACCCTGGAGGCCCTCAGGGGTAGCCAAGCCCAGCTCTCCCCTGGGCCCCACACATGACACCACCCGCCCCTTACAAAACAGAAACCCTTGGCCAGGACTCTTTCCAAGAACAAAACAGAACTGACGGGTTAACCTTCAGCACTGATCTCGCCTAGAAGAGACAGTGTATCCCTCACAGCACTGTTCCCGGGCCCACAGCTGCAGGGCCCTCTCGTCCCCACCTCCGGCTGACTGTTCAGAACTTCGCAGGCCTTTGCCAATGACAGCAGAAGCCCAGCACGGTTGACAGGATCTGGGTGCTGCCTCTCCTGAGGGCTGCCCAGGCAGGCTGCAGGGGACAGGTGGCAGCAGTCACAGACAGCTCAAGTGCACTCAGGTTCTACAATGGCCTCTGGGAAATGACACCTCCAGCCACCTGCTCAGGAAAAGGGTCGCTGACCCACAGACTAGCCGGTTCCCCTCTCCTGACTATCTGTTCCCGTAACACCCCAAGTGTGCCAGGTACTGAGCACCCCGCCACAGATCTGCTTTTCCATGGCCCACCACCCGCTGGGGAAAACAATTAACTGATAACGTCACTGAAGTATGACCTGTGTTGTCTGGAGGGGACACAGAGCAAACACAGGTAGGCAGTTGGGTGGCAGCTGCAGGGGTCCAGGCAGGGGGGCGGTAGCTGAGCCTAAGCGCGTGCAGGTGGCAGTGGATCAGGAGTGGACAGGTCTGCGTGTCCTGAGGAGGCACCTGTCACGGGGAGCACTGACCGAGCGGCTGAGGGAGGCTGGGAAGGAGAGAGATTACGGATGATTCCCAGGGTTCTGGTTTGAGCGGCCAGGAAGACGGGGGCTTCTCTCTCTGAGACGGAGGGGAAGGTGAGTCCCGCAGTGGTTGGAGGTTGGAAGGAAGGCTCTGTATCAGTCAGGACAGGACAGGTGACACTGCACTAACAAAAAACTGCAATTGAAGTTCGCTGTGCCCAACGCGAGTCAGCAGGGGTTCTGCTTGTGACAGTCACTTGGGATCCAGGCCCATGGGGCCATCTCTTAATTTGAGCTACCTTGGCAACCACACAGGGAAGAAACATGGTAACATGCACACGAGCTCTGAAAGCTCGTGCGGGAAGCAGAACACGTCCCCACGGTAGCCTGGCCCTGGCCACGGACCAGCCCGCGCTGGCTGGTAGGCAGGCACTCCCGCTCAGCGACATCCTTGGTTCATTCGTCAGCACCCATCCCTGCATTCACCAAACCCTTGCCGGTGGCTTCCTCTATGGGACTGTCAGGTGCCAAGGGCGCAGAAATGAAGAGGGGACAGGTCCCACACCCAGAGAACTCCCAGTCCAGCTGGGGGAGACAGTCGTCGGTGGCCTCACTGCCGGGGAGAGGCACAGGCTGGCACAAAGGGCCGAGCCGGCCCTGGGTGCAGGGGTGGAGCTGTCTGGATAGATGGGGAGGAGTGTTCGAGGCTCCGAGGCCCAAGAGATCCTAGTGTGCCCGGGGTGCCACAAGCTCATGCCAAGCTGGAGCCAGCCACAAGCAGTAAACCATGATAACGAGGCTGGAAAGGCCAATGGCAAGATGGCCCTGAAGGCGGGTGCTGGGCGGTGGGGGGCCGCACTCCAGCCTGAGGGTGGGGCCTGGACTGCTCTGGAAGATCCCACTGGGAGGAGTGAGGAGAGTGGGGGGCAGGACGGAGCAGGAGGACCAAGCAGGGGGCTGTGGCCACAGTGCAGGCAGGTATGGGGACTCACTGATGCCTGGGAGCGGCACAGAGGCCTGTGGTGTGCTGGGGGTCGGGGGAACAGTCCAGGAGGACTCCTCGGCTCTTTAAAATATGAATTTTTAATGGATACCATGTTCCAATTTCCCTGAAATGGAGACAAATCAAGAGAAAGAGTGTTTCCAAGATTATGAGAATAACAAGTTTAGTAATGAACAGAAGCTCTCTAATGGCTACTTCGGGTGACAGGTGTAATAGACGGCACTTGCTGAACTCGTGATCTTGCACCTCAGCTGCCGAGGCCACAACCAGCCGTGACGGCAGCCCAACCGATTACCCGGCCACAGACGAGCACGGTGCTTCCCAGGCCTGGAGCCCCGCAGAGGCACGCTCCTGCCTGCGGGCCACAGCAGGGAGACAAGGAGGGGCCAAGGGGCCCTCCAGATGCAGGGGACAAAGGCAAACGACCAGCTGGGTGCCCAGGAATGGTCCGCAGCGCCTCTGGCTCTCCCAGGCAGACTTGATACGGAGAGGGGCAGCCGGTTTCAAGCTCCCTTTGTTGGATGTGGCTCTCACAAAGCCACCTCTGCCCTGTCATCTGGTGCCCAAGTGCCCCGTCCCCACCTGCCTGAGACAGTGCCCAGGTGACGGCAGTCGCAGGGCCCCCTCCAACCCTGCTCCCTGGAGTGCTCTGGGCACTTACATGCGTGTCCCACTCAGTCCTTCAGCGACTCTGAAGGGGAATGACAGTGCTCTCGGGTGAGACCACGTCCCCAGAAAGCATCTTACTTCACAGAAGCCATTTCAGATTGGAACTTCCTTTTTTATTTCTTCCCCTTCAAAGGAAGTATAAAGGTCTGCTATGACCTACTTAATGACACTGACATTTCACACACATGGGAAACATTCAAAGATAAGGAACACAGAATAGTGTCTTAAGACCAGCTTTTGCTCTTTGCTGAAACGTACTCTAAGTAAAAAATATTTAATAAAAGTTGCTTGATGTGCTTACATTTACGGTGGTTATTAAAGCATCTTTTATGACGCCCCCCACCGCCCGCCCACGGAAGATGCAGCAAGAGGACAGCGCGGTCTGAAACAGTAGGGTCTGGGGCAGAGGCGGGGGAGGGAGGATGAGCCCTGCGAGGCAACCGACTGGCCGGGAGGGGCAGGGGACAAGGTCTCTGGGTGGCCTCACACCCCGCCGACCAGAGTTTGTCTAGGACCCACACATGGTCAAAACGCTTAGCGGATCTTTGTTTTCTACTGTTCCCTCCAAGGAAGAGGAGGGTAAACACAGGCTGGCTACAGCTTTCCTCCACCTGGGAAAGCTGCTCTCAGCTGCTCCCCAACTTTTTTTGTTTTAAACAAATAATAATGTTTCAGAGTAAAACTCCCAGAGACTTGGATTACAAAAGCATGCACTGAGGAGGTGGATTTTCTACAACACAAGTCTCTGGACTGACCTGCCAGCTGTGCCAGGGCTTTTCAAGGTGGCTCAGCCCTGACCCCTGGGGACAGCGGGGCTGGGAGTGGGGTCCATCCAAAGGCGGCCAGAGCACCTCTTTGTAGGGGGCGGTCGCAAAAGACAGATGTCCTGACAAAAGGCCAGGGTACGAAAAATTTGGAGATGAGAACACAAGCCAGTGAGCCTCACTTGTCCCCACTAAGACGCAGGGAATGCCCAGTCGGCACACGGCTGACCAAGGGCAACAGGTCTCTCTGCTTGAGGTTGGGGAGAGAAGGCACAGGGTGTGTGCCTGCCCAGGGAGTGGCTCACAGGAGCCATGGCCCTGGCTGTGCCCCTGCGCCCTCCACCCTCACTGGTGGCAGACATGCTGGGCTTGCCCACTCTGGCCGTGGTCCCTGGCTCCTTGAAGGGCCAGCTGCCTTTCTGCCCACTGGCAGCTCACTCTGCCAGCTGCTCTGCTAGTACACAGCCCTGGTTCACCAGGTGCCACCCAGCTAGAAGGCTCCCTTCTCCCACTGTAGCACGGCAACCTGGCAGTGTACACCACGGCCACGACAGGTCTCCAACATCGCAAACCTCGACACAGAACGTCCCACTCAGACCTTCTCTGTTGAGGCTGTTTCTCTTTGGGCTCAGAAAACAGTTGTTTTCTGTGCTGTAAAGCCAAGTGGCTGTCCATGTTGGCCACGCTATGGGCTTCCTAGAGCCACACCCAGCTCTAGGGCTGGAAACAAGGGGTGCAGGGGGCACCAGGCCCAGAACGCCTGGCTCCTGGGTCCTCCCTCCCCTTGTCTCTCCTGTTGACAAGTGGATTCCTAAAATGACCTCAGAGGGCTGCCCCTTTAATATTAGCCACAGGGCCTCCTTCACACCTGCGGCCTGCAGAGGCGGGTGTGGGGCACTCCCACAAGGCCTTCCTGACTCTAGGGTCGCAGAGGTGGAAGAAGAGAGTGGTGCAGTTCTGGATGGCGTGTGAGGGGCCCGCGTTCAGAGGCTCCCGCCTGGGCTCACAGGCTGCTTCATCCTTGCCCAGCCCTGGGATGACCAGACACCAGCTCACTGGGGTCTGAACCCTAGAGAGGGATGGGGAGGCAGGCAATTCCTCTCCGCCTGCCCACTTCCAAAGCTGTGCCCTGCCTACCCCGGAGGACTGACCCTGGTGGAGTCATCTCTGCCCAGCCGTGGTGCCTATGAGGGTCCTGAGAGGCACCTGCTGTGTGCCAGACACGGGGTAGGACACTTTACATACAGCATCTTATCCAAGCCTCATTACAACCCTGTGCAGTAGGCATCATCGCCCCACTTTACAGAGGAGGAGACTGAGGCTAAAAGCGCCATAACGCCCTCCAGTGCTCACAGTTGTGGAGTGGTTGGCGTCACAGGGAGCCTGGGGCCACCCACTTCCACCACTAAGACACTACATGGGATCTGACATCACGTTCACACTACGGTAGAAAATATTCATCTATGACAATGACTTGCCAGGTCACGCTGGGGATATTGCTTAAATTTCTTTCTTTTTTTTTTTTTTTTGAGACAGAGACTTGCTCTGTTGCCCGGGCTAGAATACCATGGCGTCATCCTAGCTCACAGCAACCTCAAACTCCTGGGCTCAAGCAATCTTTCTACCTCAGCCTCCCGAGTAGCTGGGACTACAGGCATGCGCCACCATGTCTGGCTAATATTTTATATATATATATATATTTTTTTAGTTGTCCAGATCATTTCTTTCTATTTTTTAGTAGAGATGGGGTCTCGCTCTTGCTCAGGCTGGTCTCGAACTCTTGACCATGAGTGATCCACCCGCCTCGGCCTCCCAGAGTGCTAGGATTACAGGCATGAGCCACTGTGCCTGGCCTGATGTTGCTTAAATTTCCTGGTTTGGTCTCCTTACACGTGAAGCCTGGAATACTAACTTCTGCTCTACCTGACTTATAGCAGAGATAAGAGAATCAAATAATGGCTGCTAAAATGTCTTGGAAAAGGGAAAAGTCCTATCCAAACAAATGTGTTCATGTGTAGACCGCCCCTCACTCGGTCCCACCATCACCTGCTGTCTGCTTCCTCTGCTCATCGAACAGGTCAGCCGAGCTTATGGAGGAACTGGCTGAGAGCCGCTCCAGCCGGGCCCTGGTTTCATACTGCAGAAGACAAGGAAAAGGAAACATCAGGATCCAAAAACTCATGAGCAATTTTACAAAAAGAATCATCAAAGAGCTGTCATTTGAAATATGTGTCCTCCTAGGCTCTCTCTCTCCAACGGTTGCTGAATGCCACCCCACGGCTGGGCCCTGGGGGACAGCACGAAGCTCATGTCCCAGATAGGAGGCAGGTCACAGGCGGACAGATCAACATACCACACCCTGGCCAACAGCAGTCAGTGCAAGGGGAGAGCACGGCACCTCTCTCCTGCGCTGCTTCCAGCAGCTGCCAGGAAAGGCCACTCCCAGGCTCTCTTCCAAGCCCCACCACCCCATTTTATAACTGAACTTGAATGTCATCAATTTTAAAACAAGGCAAATTATAGGGGCTGGGGGAATGGCCAAGAGGTAACTCTACCCACAAAATGATGGTGAAAGTTCTACTGCTGCAAAATACCCTCAGCACACGTTAAGAAATCATTCTCCCTGTACTCCGCGAAGCCTGGCCTAACACGTGTCTCCAGGAGTTCTGCGCAAGCACACTAGTGCTACAGGGTGAGAGGGGAACCCGAACCTTTCCATGTCCACTGGAGTCTCACAGCTTAGCAAGAATCTACCAAGATGAACTGACTCGTTAACATTTCTGAGAAAAGGCAACAACCTGAAAATAAATATATCTACTCCCAAAAAAACGTATCAGGCTGGGCATGGCAGCTCAGGCCTGTAATCCTAGTACTTTGGGAGGCTAAGGCAGGAGGATCACTTGAAACCAGGAGTTTGAGACCAGCCTGAGCAAAGTGAGACCCGTCTATACAGAAGAAAAAAAAAAAATTTTTTTTTAAATTTTTTTTTTAAGAGATGGAGGTTCACTGTGTTGCCCGGGCTAGAGTGCCGTGGTGTCAGCCTCGCTCAGAGAAACCTCAAACTAAACCTCTGGGCTCAGGCAATTCTCCTGCCTCAGTCTCCCAAGTAACTGGGACTACAGGCGCATGCCACCACACCTGGCTAATTTTTTCTATTTTTAGTAGAGACAGGGTCTCACTCTTGCTCAGGCTGAAAAATATTTTTAAAAGGAAAACATCTATGTGTTTCATTTAACTATGCTTAAAAATTATTAAATCACAGCTGTATCATTGTATCAAAAATCACCCGCAATCTGCTCAGAAGATACTGAATAATGGCTATACAGAACACTGATAGAGTAGTAAGAGAATGATGAGACATGGTCCCTGCCTCCCACACTCTCCTCTTGGCAAGGCGACAGGTAAGGGATTGATCAGATAGACTTGGGATCGAGTCCCGGCTCCAGCACTCTCCCACCAGGGGTCTCCAGCAGCCTGGGCCCGTCTCACACAGGGTCCCCTCCTCCCACACCCACGCTTCCTTCCTGCTCCATGGGGCCCCCACAGAAACTCTCTGGACCCTTACGTCAGCCTGGGCTTGCCTTCCAAAGTACATATCTGATGAAATGGCCTTGACGTTGCCAAACTTCTTTTGGGCCTCATCTGTGTTTTCAACTGGCTCATGATCTGGTTTGCGGCGAGCAGTAGGTCTACGGTGAAAAACAGCCAACGTAGGTCAAACTCATTTGAGGTGAGGCAAATGTGCTTCTCATTTACCGTGTACACATGTGCTGGTTTTTTTTTTTAATTTTTCAATTTTTATAGATGGGGGCACAGTTTTGCTACATGAACATAGAGCATCGTTGCAAAGTCTGGGCTTACAGTGTGCGCTGTGCCCCTTACGTAATTTTTCATCCCTCGCCTCGCAACCCTCTCACCCCCACGAGTCTCCAGTATCTGTTATTTTGCTCCCACTTATAACTGAGAACATGTGGTAATAAAAGCCAACAGCAGTAACTTTTGTGAAAGGATTTCATGCCACTTTAAAAAGCCTGAAAATTCTAATTAAAAATGAACAAATATCCAAACCACACAGTATTTGAAGGATTTCTTTTTTAGGATGGGTCTGTTATTTCAAATTCAAATCAGCTCATAAACACTGAATACACTGCAATGTCCATAGGACACTGCTCTACAGTACACAGGATGTAACATGAGCAATGGCACATCCCAGTTACCTGGGACAATCTCAGGTTACGCCTGTTGTCCCAACCTATTCGTAGTGTCCCCTTGCACTCTTAAAAGCTCCCTGATTTGGGCAATAAATTATATGGTCCTTCATTCATAATCACCAAAAACCAGAGACAGTCCTTCAACAGAGAACAGATAAACGAACTCAGCAATGAAGAGGACGCAACAGCGCGCACGAGTCCCCATCAACGCACCAGGACAAGGCAAAGCAGACGACGAGAAAGGCAACTACCGCATGACTCTGCTTATATGACATTCTGGGAAATGCGAAATCGCAAGGCCAGCAAACAGACCAGGGGTGGCCAGGGGCTGGGGAAGGGAGGGGTGACTACAAAGGGCATAGGGCAGCAGTCCCCAACCTTTTTGGCACCAGGGACTGGTTTCGTGGAAGACAATTTTTCCATGAATCGGGGGTAGCGGGGGCCGCGTGGAGCTCAGGTGGTGATGCGCAGACCAGCTCCTAACAGGCCGAGCACTGGGCCATGGCCCAGGGGTTGGGGACCACAGGCATAGGGGACTTTTGGGGGGTGATGAAACTGTTCTGTATCTTGGTTTTGGTGGCAGTTACATGACTGTACTTCCAGAACTACACGAAAAAGAAAAAAAAACTCGCAAAATTGTAATCTAAAAAAGACAAATTTTACTATGTACATAATACCTTAAAATGGGGGAAAAAGTGACACCTTCCTGCACTAGGCTATCCCTGAGCCATGGATCAGAATGTCCAGGGAAGAGGCCTCCACATACATGTTTCTTACAAGGTCCACAGGGGATTCTGATGTGCACCTCCAATTTAGAATCACTCATTTAAAATAAAAAGAATATTCCTGAAACAGTACAACAAAATCATTTACTAGTCTTACAAAAGATCTTCATACCATCATGTTATCAGTCATTTTTTTCCTAGAGGTGTACGGGTTCACCATTACAACCCCAAAGTTTTGCCGCTCATACCTGTCAGAATAGCTTGTGGTTTTCAGAACTGTTTCGGTATCTTTGCTTGTTTCTTTTTTCCAATAGGAATCTGAACTGTCGTCCCAGCTAGAAAATGAACTGCCCCTTAACTCCAATGGCTCGTCAAAGTACCTGTGTGAGCAAGAGCACAATGGTGACTTCGGAGGCCCTTATTCACACTCTCTAATGTCAGTTTCTCTCATTTCTGGGACCTGGGGAATGACCAGGTCTGGCCAGTGACACAGGAGCAGACTTGTGGTGTGTCATTTCCAAAGCCTTCCAAGTGCCCATTCCCAACCAGTCCTCTCTTCCCTAGCAACATGGAAGGTCGTGTCTTCCAGGTGCTACGGCTTCAGGCAGGTGAAACCTCCATGAGTCCGAACAATCCAGGTGCCACTGGAAGATGGGTACGCTGGACGATCAGTCACCTGCACTGTCAGCTGACTTCATATGAACAATAAACTGCCCGTTGCGTTAAGCCCTTGAGATCTGGGGGATGTTTATTATCCCAGCGTAACCCAGCCTGTCCGGACGTGACATCCCCAGATGTTACCCACCACAGGTTACATATTTCTTTTTCTGAGGTCTAGCTCTGCCTGGCTAGGAAGTCACAGACAATGCTGCGGGGCTTGGAGCGCTGACCCCATCCAAGGAGCTGCTTGCTGGCAATCCCTTCTGTGTTAAGCACGTGAAATGAAAACGATAAAAGGATGCTGATTAACCTCCTCCTGGAGTTGGATACGGTGCTACGGATCATTGATCCCTGGACCATTCTGCAGGTGCTCTTCCAGTCCGGAGCCTGCAGTAAATTTGAGGTGATTTGTGAGCATCTCAGGAGAGGCTGGCCCCTGGGTCAGCTTACACCTTCATTAGCTGAGCATCACTGAGCAGGGCTTTGCTCAGAGAGCAGCACTCAAAGGCAGCTTTTGGTCCTGTGTGGTTAGAGAAAAATTTTTGACCTAGAGCAGCAATGTCTGCCTGGAACAGGACAGAAATTGATAGGTGAGGTGGATGTGCCATGTCAGAATTCACAATAGCTTAGGATGGAAAAGCAGTCTGGCAAGACAGGCCCTCCTTATGAAGGCAGATTCCAAGACGTTCAGGAAGGCAGATCCCAGGGAGAGTCTTAGGAAAGGAAAGGTGACTTGGAAGAGAATATGGAGGCCTTAAAAAATGTCACTCAGGCCTTCCCCAGAGAGTAAGGACAGGGAGCACACAGGAAAGAGGGTGAGCACCAGGATCTTCTGCTGTAAGGAGTTGCACAAGAGGTGGTCAGAGGGGCTGGTAACCAAGGATGAACGTAAGAAGACAGCAAGAACCCACGAGAACAAACAGGCCAGGGACCTGGTGAGCTACGATTGGGTGGCGGGGGCGGAGCACGCTAAGAACATTTATACTCTTCTTCCTGAGGAAAAAAAACAAAAAAGCAACAGGGGATAAACCTGCCGTTTGGAGCAGATAGTATGATTTTATATCGAATTCCTAAACGTGGCTTCTGCCTTCTTTGGAAAGAAGGTCATTAACAATAAATCTTGTTACACCAGCCTCTTTGCCCCAGGAAGGAAAACGCAGTGTTCAAAGTGCATCTGGATTTCAGCTAGAAATCGACCAGGCGCTCCCTGTGGCTGAGTGGACCTGCATTGCGCCCTGCGCTCTGCTTGGAGGAACAGGGACCCCCATGCAGAGCAGACAGACCAGGACGTCGCAGGGACTAGCAGTCACATCAGAGGAAGGTTCAAAAGATGTAGGATGCATGTTGGCCTGGAAGATGAACCTCACATGTTTGAAGGATTTATTTATAAGAGCCCAGGGAAAGAACTAAGACCAACTCAATAAGGAATTTAACACACTGACTGCCACACTAGAAAAAAACATTTCCCACAGTGTTTTATTAAAACAAAACAATCCTTTCTAATTTGTTATTTTTTATTGTTTTCTGTGCATTAAGTCATATGCAACGCAATCCACGTTTTTAGAATTGTCAGTATTAACTGTAACAATAAGGACATCAACAAGTTAAGATTTTCACAAACCAACTGCAGGGTTTTACTTTACAAAGCCCTGGGCTCAAAACTAGCGTGAGTTAAATACAACTCACGTGGCAGTCAATGTGTTAAAAACTACTTAATAAGCAAGGAGTCAGGCACTCTGCTGGGGGAAGATACAGGACAAGGAGACATTCAGTCTCTGCCTTCACAGGGCTTGCAAACTCGTTTATGGGAGGGAGGCTGCTGTGAGTGCAGCAGCCCAGGGAGCTGTGTCAGTCTAAGGCAGCGTTTCTCATGGAGTCTCCCAGGGACCAAATGGCTGCCCTGAGGAGAAGGAAGGGTCCAGTAGAAGCTGGATGGCCCTGGAGGGTGCAGAGGTGGTGCAAGCATTGGCCTGGTGCAGGGTGGGGGTGGGTTGGAACTTCTAGGTTCTTCACAACTCTGAGATTCTGGCACTTAGAATTTTGCAGATTTAACATCACTCTAAGAAAATATCATTCTTCATTTACATAAGCCAGTGTGCTTATCCTAGAATGTAGAGGCATTAGATTATTTTTAAATGACTGGATGACTGGACTATTCAGAAGTCAGAAGGAGAGAGCCATCTTGCATCCCCCAGACTAGGACGAGGCTGTGAGGAGGCGGCCCGTGCGTGGGCTGGGTGGGGCCCTCCCTTCCTACCCTTCGCCCAGGAGGCTCTCTTGCTCTGGCACCATGCAGGAGGCACCCAGCAACTCACTGAAGGGACAGACAGACCCCAGCCGGGCCTCCAGCTGCCATCACTGAACGGCCATTAGTCCCTCTTCGGAAACACAACAGCCTTTCCCCATCTCCAAACCTTTATTCACTTTCTGATGTTTTGATTTCTAGATCCTAGTTCTCAATACATTTTTACTTTTATTTTTGCCTTCTCACTCCATCTTCATCCAATGCTGAAAACATTCCTTAAAATCCCTTGATAAAAGCACTCTAATATCACATTATATCTGATATACTGCTATAATCAGTTTTCTATTCCAATGAAGCCCACACTGACTTTATAAGGCTGAGCACATTGTTCTAGTTTCATTATCTTGTACTCAATATATAATTATACTGTTTATGTCCTGGAAATAATGGAACTCAATAAAAAAAAACGGAGGATATGTTTGATCTTATTTTTAATAGAGGCAGAACTATTTCATAATTTATAACATTCAAGTTCTAATGGGCTAATGAATAATTTGGAAGCAGTAAGAGCTCTTCATGGAACTAATATGCTTGCTTTCAGAGTCCATGTTTATTTCACCTCAGTTGCCAAAGTACCTAACAGTACCCTTGTTCTACCAGTGTGGTTACCCTCCCAAGGAGGGCTGGAGAAGGCATTTATGTTCCTATTAGACGACCTGCAGGTCATGATAAACAATGTGGCAAGATCCCTCTGGCAAGAGTCCAGGAAGTGGGGTCTATTTAAAAAGACCATCTGCTCCCAGATTTCAAACTGTAAATAACTGTTTCATAGCAGCAAAGGCCTTTAAGGCTAACTCTTTTAACTAAGCCTTGGAAGAAGGAGAAACCTACATGATTCCTAAAGCTCCTAAAAGGCAGAGAAAGCCCTACAGGAGCCTGTTGGTGACCTGGAGCCGGTGAGGATTTCTGGAAGTGGCCACTCAGCAAGTGATCCCACCTGGAGCCGCTTCTCTGACCAGCCCTGCTACTGAGCACCAGGATTTAAAGTCAGAGTTACCTTCTCCACCTTCCTACACTACCGTCTGCGGAAGTCACTGACCAGCAGTGAACCGTCAGGGCCAGGGTCATTCAGGGCTGTGGCGAGAACAACACGCCAGTACAGGACCTGCATCACCAAGAGTTTCCTCTGACTCAGTCCGTCGTTTAATATTCATGTCTGAAATGATCTGACGTGCACGAGTTTCCGAATCAAACTATAAATTTAATTTAAGCCTGTATAAAATCTATTTAAATATTTTAAAAGGCATGATTTGGGTATAACCTCTGAGTAAAGTGAAACCTGGTACATTATACAGGTTACAAAAGACAGGCAGATATAAAACCAGTGACATGGAAGATCACTGAACTCCATTTTTTTTTTTTTTGGTAAAATACCTGGATTTGAAATAATCTGGAGCTACGCTTACTAGTACTCTTTATACAATCCCTTATCTACAAACATTGATAGGAATATATATAATTTCACAATTAGATTCTAGTTAATATACTTATATTTATACCTGTTCTACATACGAAGTCTATCTTATGTATCTGTTGTACATACGAAAATGCTTCAAGCCCCTGCAGTTGCCAGACTACTCTAATGCCCCCCAAGACGTCAGTGATGGAAGCTCCTGGTCAGCACCGTCCGCGACTGACAGACATGAACTCCTGACGTGAAGTGGTCACAATTTAACTACTTAACAATAGTAAGTAATTATAACAATAGTAATTAAACATGTGTCACATGTGTCTTGAACTGAGTTCCTCTAACAGCAGCTAAACATAAGAATAGTAAGAGCTAAGCACTATTGCAAATGCCATGTCTCATTTAATCCTTACATGACCCCGTTAGGTAAGTACTGCTCGGATCCCTGATTTATAGGTGAGGAAGCTGCAGCACAGAGAGGCTAAATAACTGGGCCAAGGTCACACAGCCATTATGTGGCAGAGCCCAGATTCCAATGCAGGCCTTTTGGCCCCTGGGCCCATACTCTGTTCCTCAGCTGTGCCCAGCTCCAGGTTCACTTGGTGCCTTTTTAGCAGGCCTCCCCCTGGGTGGTCAGGTTCTTGGGGGGGACCTCGTAGAGTGAGTGGATTCAAGTTTAAACTTGTTTTTGCTGCCCCTGTAGACTGCTTGAACCTGAGCCACTCTCCACGGTTGGCTTCACCCACAGTTATGCATCTCGTCCCAACCAGAGAGTGAGTGCTGAAGGAGAGGGACCCAGGCTTTCTCCTGGGATCCCCTCAAAGTACAATCATATTTCTCATCAATAAACATACACGCACAAATGGAGTTAATTTAATACTCCATCCTGCCAGCTGGAATTTCCTGAAGCTGGTATTTGGAAACAAATCTGCTGAAGCCTAAGCCACGACTGTGAAATATTTCAACTGCTGGACTAAGGCTAAACAACTTAATATACACCTTCATGATTCTTCAGATTTCTCCAAGTTCACCTTTTAGATAAACACATCTCTCCTGGCTCTAATTTTAACTCTCAGTTGATTTTATTATCAAACATCTTAACACTAGCAAACATTGTCCATTTACAAATATTTCCCCAATTTTTATTCCAAAGGACAGTCTTGGCTCCAGCCAAAGCTTTTAAGAACAATGAAGTAAACTGATTTGTACTTGCTCCTGATGCAAATAAACTAATAAGTCAATACTAGTCACCATTTTTCAAAATGACACTTTAATGATGATTGTTAATAGATTACCTTGAGCTGGAAGTAAAATATGAATCATCATTGTCATCAGTATACTTTTTTCTTGGTTTTGCCACGATGGGTGATTCCTGTTCTATGGTCTGCATATCTGAAGTCACTGAATGTGAAACAGCGCTTGAGAAAACAGAATAAAACAGAAAAATTTTGAATTATATCAGTTGGTTCATACTGACTTCCATTTCACCAAAAAATGAATGTTTTAATCTATATTCTGAACATGGATAAATTTATTACTTGGGTTAAAAGCATCAACAATAAAATAATACTTCTTTGAACAAGCTTCCAAAAATATTAAGTCTTTGTGAGGACTATAATTACCCAAAATGCAGTCACATGCACCAGTGACGTTTGTGGCGCCCACTCTGGTGCGTGCTGAATGATGAGCCACACCTATTTCCTTTTTTCTAAGAACCAAGTGTGGAATTTTTCATGCTATACTGAACACTCGAGTAAAGCAAAAACAGCTGAAGAAGGTAAGGAATAACAAGAAAATATCTCTAAAGTTGGAATTCCAGTCCAAGGAAAATCCATTAATGATCAGCAAACCCGTTCACATTCTGAACACCAAGGAAGCAGAGTCTCACGTACCTTCTGCAATGTCCAAATCCCATGCCAAGTCTCTCTGATTCCACTTTATTTTTGCCACTAATGTTCATCTTTTCATCTTTCTTCATTTGAATTTCAAGATCCTTATAGGCTAATCTTAATGATGAAACCCTGTCAGAAAAACCAAATGCTCTTTAGTTTTAATCCTGTGCTCTTAGATTAAAATACTGAACAAATTTAAAAATGTAATTTATACTTTTAGCTTCACGCCTTCTTCCATAATTAACAATTCTGAAGGAAAATTGGCATTTTTTAACCTGCCTTTTTTGAATAGATGCTCAAGAAATTTTGAATTTTATAGCCATTTTTTCAATGCTGCTGAACCCACATTAGTGTTCTAGCTCATATTGTTTATTGTTGTCTAATAACATAATGTATACCTAAATTATTTCTATTTGGGATAGTAAAAAGCAAGATTTCTTACTTGGATTAATATTTTATTACACTTTTGTATTAGGTATCAAAGCATCAGGTTAGTCTGACTGGTCTGATCCAGGATAAAAATATATATAAATGTGACTTTACAAATAGATTAATTAAGGAGAGGTTACTTAACGGTAAAAGGATTCTTGAGCTTACAAAAGAATTTCCTGTGGGGTCTCTTTATGCAATTAGGCTTCTGAGAGCATCTAAGACGGCACAGCCACTCATCAGCCAGCGTCTCTCCAGCACGACCAATTACACACTGATCTTCCACTCACCAAATGCCGCACAAATAACACACCAAAGGGGGAAAAGATGTATCAAATATTGTCCTTACTCTCAGATCGCTAAACATGCAAAATACTAATACTTAATTTTTCATAAAGGAAACTATGTTAATATTAGCAATAACAGCAGTTTATCACATTAGTGAGACAGCAACACAATTTCAGGGCCCTGAAAAGTGATATACGTCGCTTGTAAGGATTTCTAAGTTGTCATCCATTTTATAAAGGCAGGTAAAATGTCACGAATTCCTTATAAGACAGGAACTATATAAATTCTACAGTAATATAAATAAATGTTCATGTAGTAACAGGGAATGACAACAGAATTTCTTTCTTTTTTTTTTTTTTGATTTCTTCTCCTTTTACTTATTTATTTTTTCCAATTGCTTACCCTTTTTTTTTCTTTTTTTTATTTCAGGGTATTATGAGGGTACAAACATTATGGTTACATTTTATGTCTTTGTCTACCCCAAGTGAGGGTTAGAGGCATGCCCTTCCCCTCTGCAATGCTCCCCGTGTCCTTTAGTTGCGGGTTTATGCCCCTCCCCATCCCCCTAATCCCTGGAGAGGATTACTGCCATGCGAGCATTCTAGCGCTCATCAGTTAGTACCAATTTGATGGCGAGTACAAGTGGAGCCCATTCTTTCGATCTTGTGGTACCTCACTTTGGATAATGGGCTTAAGTTCAATCCAGGAAATATAAGAGGTGCTAGATCACTGTTGTTTCTTATGATTAATATTCCATTGTATACATATATCAAATTTTAATAATCCACTCATGAATTGACGGGCACTTGGGTTGTTTCCACATCTTTGCAATAGCGAATTGTGCTGCCATAAACATTTGGGTGCAGATGTCTCTATTATAGCATATCTTTTGCTCTTTTGAGTAGATGCCTAATAGTGCTATTGCTGGATCGAATGGTATTTCTATTTTTAGCTCTTTAAGGTATCTCCAAATTCTTTTCCACAGAGGTTGCACTAATTTGCAGTCCCACCAGCAGTGTAAGCGTGTTCTTGTCTCTCCACATCCTCGCCAGTATTTGTTGTTTTGGGATTTTTTGATAGAGGCCAATCTCACTGGGGTTAGGTGATACCTCATTGTGGTTTTGATTTGTATTTCTCTAATGATTAGAGATGTTGAGCATTTTTTTTTATATGTTTGCTGGCCATTCTTCTGTCTTCTTTTGAAAAGTTTCTACAACAGAATATTTTATGAGGAAAAAACAATCTTGCTTTTGCTGTTTCCTTTCTTTAATGAGTCAAGCATGATTTCTTTGGTCTGTTTTAATCTGGCAGTTTATTTTCCTTACTATTATTCCTACAGAACAAGTTATAGCTATTTTATTCTTTAGGAAATAAAAGATACTCTTTCAAATATATTAATAGTTTTTGGAAAAAAACAATATATCTGTTTAAAATCATGAATAGATATAATGGTAACAATAGATTCTTCCGGAGAAGATGAAAGGATGGGAATGAAAAGGGTCTACTAGAAAGATACGAGATGGAAAAGTTTTTCTTCTTAGGACATCTGACATGGGTCACTCCTTACAAGCAGGCACTTCGACACGCAGGCTTACAGGAACAGCGCTCTGGCAGCCCTAGCAGAGTGAAGTCGGAATACTGCTTCTCAGCCCTGCGAGAGCTTACAGGTACTGGCTCGAGGGAGGATGCAAGACGCACAGATCAAATGAGCAGAGGGCTGGGCAGCTCTCCCTCTTCCTACCCTTCCTACCACATGTGTACACAACCTCTGAGGATGCCCAGAGAAAGTGCCAGAAGGCGAGGATCAGGGCACTGCATGGGCCGTTTGGTTTACTGAGCTGAACTATTTATAGCCATTAAAAAAAATTAACTTGAAAAATAGCACTCTCACATTTTCCTAAGCATAAAACCCGTGTGCTTTCTCCGAGCCGACATAGCACTGGTTTGTGAAACTGAGCTGTGACAGGCCTGAGTGGCGGCAACGGTGATCATGGCACAGCGGTGTGGTGGTTCTGAACAAGGCCAAAAAGTTGCCCAACCGGGTTCCCAAATCAAATTCACAGAATCCCCCCATGTGCATCTTTGCTGCCATCATGTATGGAACAGTCCTGCGGAGGGTGCGCGTGAAGGCTGGCTGCTGCTCCTAACGTTAACACGCGGTCTCCACAGCGTTCCTGCTTCTCCGACCTGCCTACCGGCAGGAAGGGGGCTCATAGGCTCTGATTCTACGCATACTCAGGGAGACCTCAAGCGTGAGCAATCTGGGCACCCCGAAACACCAAGAGAAGCTATCTAAACACTCAAATTTAACCTTTCCTTTTGTCCAGGGTCCAAAACCTAGCTTAGTAAGAGAAATTAAAGTCTGTGACAACTCAATGTAAATCTTGATAAAGCATTTCAAACCATGTTTAACCTAAATACAGTTTAGTGCTGCCCCCTATGTTCTGTGAGTCAAATGACAAGGAGAAATAATTTCAAACTATCTGGGCTTATCTGATAAATTCCATTAACAAACTGTCAGTATGAACAGTGAGAAGTTACACGGATTGAGCACCTACTATGTGCCAGGCACTGTTTGATGTGTTTTAATGAGCATTAACTAAGATAATCCTTAAAACAGCCTCATAAAAAAGGGGTGTTATTTTCTTCATTATACAATCCATAGTAACTCAAGCTAAAACAGATCAAACACACAGGAAAATAAAATACATAAAAAAAACACACATAAGAAATAGGGATCAAGTTGCCTTTTCTTTCTCTGTTGCACACACCCCTCCTCTCTTCTCTTCTTCTGATGTTTGATACCCAGTCACACACGGTTGCCAGATGGCCATCTTTCTCTTCTGTTTTCAACACAAACGAAAACCTCTCAAGAGCTTAAAAATGCCTACTAAAACCCAGTGTCCTAGGACAGGTGCTGTGGCTCATGCCTGTAATCCTAGCACTCCGAGAGATCAAGGTGGGAGGATCACTTGAGGCCAGGAGTTTGAGACCAGCCTGAGCAAGAGCAAGACCCCATCGCTACCAAAAATAGAAAAATTAGCCAGGTGTGGTGTGTGGTGGTGTGCACCTGTAGTCTCAGCTACTCAGGAGGCTGAGGCAGGAGGATCACTCAAGCCCAAGAGTCTGAGGTTGCAGTGAGCTATGATGACGCCACTGCACTCTAGCATGGGTGACAGAGCAAGACTGTGTCTCAAAAAAACAACAGATGAAAAACAAAAAGCAAAAAAAACCCCAGTCTCATAACTGGCCCCTGGCTTCCCATTTTCCAGTTTCTGTCATTTCTCCTGTCCTGGGCATCACTACCGCACTCACTTTCCTGATAGAGCCCTTCCTGCAGCACTGCACTCCTTAAGGAGCTCTTTCTGCCTCTCAGGTCAAACGTAAACTACCAGCTGGACTGGGAGGGGCTCCACGCTATCATTCCAACCTCTCCAACCCAGGCAAGTCCCCCCAGGACCAACGTCACCATTCCCTCTTCTTTGTTCTCTTAAACTCTTCCTTCTCTTTCTCCTTCAAGACCCAGGCTCAAAACCTCTGGAGAAACCACCGCAGCCATGGCCTTCCAAAATGGATTTAGAATTTAGTCTCTGCCCCCAATAGGGCCTCACTTTATAATTATTTTTTCATTATGGAGATGTAATTCGCATTCCATAAAATTCACCCTTTTAAAGTACACAGTTCAGTGATTTTTAGCACATTTTCAGGTTGCGGCACCGTCACTACTATCTAATTCCAGAACATTATCATGACACCAAAAAGAAACTCTGTACCCATTAGCAGTCATGCCCCATTCTCTCCTCCCCCAGCCCCTGGCAATCACTAATCTGCCTTCTGTCTATGGATTTGCCTATATTTGGATCTTTCATTGAGATGGAATCTTAATATGTGGTCTTTTGTGACTGGTTTTTTTCTTAGCATAAACTTTTATTTCTTTTTTTTTTTTGAGATGAGGTCTCACTATGTTACTCAGACTGGTCATGAACTCCTGAGCTGGAGGATCCTCTTGCCTCGGCCTCCCCAGTAGCTGGGACTACAGGTGTGCCCGGCCGCACCCAGCAGCATGCACCTGTCAAGGTTTATCCACGTCTTAGCATCTGTCGGGACTTTATTCCCCCGCACGGCTGAACAATATTTCACTGTGCAGATACACCACATTTTGTCTGTTGTTCATCAGCTGATGGGTATTCAGTTGTTTCTACTTTTTGGCTCTTGGGATTAATGCTGCTATGAACATTCCTGTACAATTTTTTGTGTGGATGTATGCTTTAATTTCTCTTGAGTGAATACTTAGGAGTGGATTTGCTGGGTCATGTGGTAACTTTATGTTTAACTTTTTGAAGGACTGCCAAATTGTTTTCCACAACAGTAGCACCATTTTACTTTGCCACCAGCAACGTATGAGGGTTCTGATTTCTCCACATTCACATCCTAGCCAACACTTGTCACTGTCAGTCTTTTTTAGCATGGCTGCCCCAGTGGGTGTGAGTGGTACCTTACTGTGGTTTGATCTGTGTTTCCCTAAACGAGGAGCGCTGAGCATCTTTCATGGGTAAACACCTCTCACGCATCTCCACTTTTCCTTTCTCACCGTCACTGCCCCAGTCCTGCCCCAAAGCTTCACCCAAAGACCCTGGCTGCCCCCTCACCACTAGTCCCTTCCCTTCCAATCCACACCTCCATGTAATATCAGTTTTCATAAAGCTAAATTTTGCAGTACCCTACTCATGCACACACTTAAAAATTAATGGCATTTGGAAGCAAATCTTGGAGTTGTTTAATTAATAGTTTTATTTCCGAAAAACATATTACTATAAAAAAAATTAAACTTACATTGATTCTTCTTTAGGGGCCGCCCTGGCCAGAAGGTCTTCCTGTTCCTTCATTTTATCTACAGCTTGAGCTTGTTTTTCAATTTCATTAAAGCATGTGTTCGCCAGTTTCTGGGCTCCCAAACTTCCTTTCTTGGCCCCAAGCTGGAAGATACATAAGGTTATAGTCTATCAAAGTTGTTTGAAAACTTTGTAACTACAACTAACATTTACTTAGGTTTACTGCCTGCCAGACACTGACAAGCACTCTGCATTTGTTCTCTTGCTTAGCCCCAACTCTGAGAAACTGGCATTATTATGGTCCTCCCTTGGTATCCTCCAAGGTGTTGGCTCCAGGACCCCCTCGGATACCAAAATCCAAGAATGCTCAGGTCTCTGATGTAAAGTGGTGCAGTATTTGCATATAACCTAAGTATATCTTCTTGTATACTTTAAATCATCTGTAGATCACTTATAATACCTAATACAATGTAAATGCTACATAGTTGTTAATTCTGTATTTTTTCATTTGTATTATTTTTATTGTATTATTATTATTTTTTTTTTTTCTGAGACAGAGTCTCACTCTGTTGCCCAGACTAGAGTGCCATGGCGTCAGCCTAGCTCACAGCAACCTCAAACTCCTGGGCTCAAGCAATCCTTCTGCCTCAGCTTTCAAGTAGCTGGGACTACAGGCATGCGCCACCATGCCCGGCTAATTTTTTTTCTATACAGATTTTTAGTTGTCCAAGTAATTTCTTTCTATTTTTAGTAGAGACAAGGTCTCACTCTTGCTCAGGCTGGTCTCGAACACCTGAGCTCAAACGATCCACCGGCCTCGGCCTCCCAGAGGTGCTAGGATTACAGGCGTGAGCCACTGCGCCCGGCCTATTTTTTATTAGTTTTTTTCCCCCAACACTTTCACCCCATAGCTGGTTGAATCTGAGGATGTGGAACCTGTGGATGAGGATGTGGAGGGTTGACGGTACTGTACGCTGCGTACAGATGAGAAACTGAAGCTCACGCAAATTAAGCAACATGGCCAGGACCACACAGCCAGTAAGTGCAAAGGCCAGGATTCAAATCCTGGACCCTCCTCCAGGGCCGGCACTCTGAAAAGCGTCACTGTATCTGAAAGCTCACCAGAGGACCACCCTCCAAGCCTCCCGAGATGTCACTGCTTATACACTACGCAAGCAGGAGAGAAACTTCCAGGGAGCTTTTGTTAATGTTTTGCAGAATTTTATCGCAGACAGAAGAAATGTTAAACATTCATTCTAGAAAAAATTCACTAAGTATAAAAAACAAAACTGAAGCGACACAATGGCTTTTTACTTTTAAAGCTAAACTACGAGATATATTATACATAATTACACAATACTCACTCCTTTTTTAACTTGATTTGGTTTCTTTTTTATGATAGAGGAAACTTCTGCCAAAAAATAAAAGTTAAAGTGTCAGATCAATAGAAATCACACACAATTTTTCTTTTTAGTGTGTCTTTTAATTCTAAGATACTGTACATCATTATTTAAGAGACTATCACATTTTCCACATTAGTTTGTCAGACAGAAGACTCGGCATACAAGTGTATATTAGAGTAAAAGAGCTAAGCTAAAGTGGAGTCTTCAGTAATCTCACACAGTGTTCAAACTCACAAAATGTATTCTTGAACACCACACCGAAGAGAAATAAAGAGCCTGGGCTTGCCCCATTCAGTGTTTTCTTTAGGAGCATTTTGTTTGTTTGTTTTCTTTTTTTGAGACAGAGTCTCACTCTGTTCCCTGGGCTAGAGTGCCGTGGCATTAGCCTAGCTCACAGCAACCTCAAACTCCTGGGCTCAAGCGATCCTCCTGCCTCAGCCTCCCGAGTAGCTGGGACTACAGGCATGCGCCACCATGCCCGGCTCATTTTTATATATATATATATATTTTTTTTTTTAGTTGTCCAGATCATTTCTTTCTATTTTTTAGTAGAGACGGGATCTTGCTCTTGCTCAGGTTGGTCTCAAACTCCTGACCTTGAGTGATCCACTCACCTCAGCCTCCCAGAGTGCTAGGATTACAGGCGTGAGTCACCGTGCCCGCCAAAGAAAAAAATTTAATTAAAAAAATAAATAGGGGCCGGGTGCGGTGGCTCACGCCTGTAATCCTAGCTCTCCTAGCTCTCCGGGAGGCTGAGGCGGGCGGATTGTTTGAGCTCAGGAGTTCGAAACCAGCCTGAGCAAGAGCGAGTCCCCGTCTCTACCAAAAATAGAAAAAAATTAATTGGACAGTTAAAAAATATATAGAAAAAATTAGCTGGTCATGGTGGCGCATGCCTGTAGTCCCAGCTACTCGGGAGGCTGAGGCAGGAGGATTGCTTGAGCCCAGGAGTTTGAGGTTGCTGTGAGCTAGGCTGACGCCATGGCACTCTAGCCCGGGCAACACAGTGAGACTCTGTCTCAAAAAATAAAT